>JAVKPL010007655.1:0-30362 GCA_032173675.1 Gastrolobium villosum
ATATTTAATTAATTAATTTCGTTAATTAACGGTGAGGGTTCTTACAGAAACCATAAAGATGCTAGAACTATTGACATTTCTCTCTTCACGACTACAGGCACTTAATCTCCATTTTTTTGTAACAGTAGGATCTTCAATATTATTGCTATTAGGTACCTCTCTCTTGATTGGTTGGCACTCCATAGCATCTATTCCCTGTGTGTTACTCAACAAGTCTGTCTTCTGGTCCTTGGAGGCTGCAGATGGATTAGTAGAACCAATGCTTCTTATTGGAACCACTTCTTCTGAAGGATTATTTTCTATACCATCAATGCCAGAAGGGACTTCCTTAGCAATGATGGTAAATTTACTAGCATCAGAAGCATCAGTCTTACCCTTATCCAAGCACACGGTATCCAAAAAGTCAAGTCCTTTTGTTTGCTCCTCTGAAGCATCCTCATTGTTAGAATCATCTTCAGAAGTAGAATCCTTCTCAGTTATCTCAGTTCTACTCAGAGTTGTGTTCTTTACTTCTGTACTGCAAATTGGAGTTCACAGTATGAGATAGCAATGGTGTTGCGGATCAGGGGAGTTTTCCTGGTCCAATTTTGTTTCCTTAGTACATCCATTTCCTTCCTTGGTTGTGCAATCATCATCTGCATTTGTCTCAAGCTCAATTAGCTCAGGATCTGAAGCAACTTTACCCAAGACATCACAAATGGAATCAAAATAGTCATCCCCCCTTCTCTAGTTCCCTTGAAAACTTGTTAACTCCAGGGACTAAAAAAATAAGAGGATGCTTATATGCAACAACATAATTATCATCACTTCCCGGCTTCTCAAAGTGCCAACCTCTAGCAAGTAAACGAGGCCAAACAGCTTCCCAGAAGAGATCATGTGATCGAGACTTACTTAATCTGGAATTGCCTATTAGAATGTTTATTATTTCTGCAGGTGTAAGCCTTGAGCAATCTTTGCCAACTGGTTTTTCTGGACGAACATGAAGTGCATGAGTGGACTTCACAGAATCTGCAGTGAGAACTGTAAGATCTTTTTTTGTACCAACTCCAACTGCCTCAACAAGAGTATTGAGCCCAACTGAATCCTTGAGAGTTAAAACATAGTCTTCTAGAAGCATTTTTCCTTCCACAAATGTCTTGGACACCTACCATGCAATTCAATTTAATTTTAGCAAAAACACATTCCTCGGTGAATAGGCAGTAACGGATGAAGAAGATATATAATGATGCAGCAACTTTTCAAGTATGAGATAAAACAGTGACACATTGAAAAGTTCAATTAGATTGACAATGCATGTTGATCTCACCGAAATTGTAGGCAATGAAAAGCATATTACAAGCTTTCCATTTGGTAACCACTTGGCACAACATTTAGTCATCAGCATCAACAGATTCATATTTCAATGTTATTTCACTATTGATTCAATATATCAAACATGTATTGGCAAAATATTGGTCAATTACATTTTAGATTGTGCAAGAAGCAAATGGCCATGATGCATGAAGACATTGATCCAAACTCAGGAGATCGTGTGTCTACCTACTATTTTATGATTGAGACAAGAATAATGTCATGAAATGATGGAATTAAAAGGGCATAAACTTAGGAAGAGTTTATGTAAATACCTCAAGTAATTTACTGCGTCATTCCTCTGGTACATTGGGTAGTAAATGAGATAAAAGCTCTTGTTGCCTTGGTCCTGTGAAATTTTTTTGCCCAAGAATGCATTTTCTGCTTTTCATTTTCCTTAATGCAGACCACCTTTGATATCTCTCTGACTTATAAAATTTCCCATAGTAGAATGCCATTATATCCCCCATTGTCTTATTCCCAATAAATCTTTTCACTTTAACAAGATTCTTCCCAAATATATACAAGCCAAGGGTGAAACTGGCCTCTTCTATTTCATTCCAGGTGTCAGTTGAAGACCCAGGAACCAGACAGTGGCCTTTGCATTTATTCTCATGCACCCCAATCTTTGTTTCTTGTTGCACACTGCAATTTCCAGATGCCCCCAATTTTGTTCCATTGACCAATGTAATGTCAATGGCCTCGGGTTCTGGATTCAATTTATCACGGCCAGGACTATTCAAGATGCATTCTATTTTTGAAAATCCACTTTTTTTTTTGGTAAATCCAATTGACTCGTACGCATGTTTCAGTTGACCATGCTTATTGTCCTCTACTTCATCCTTGATCCGAGTTATAGGAATTGGTAATCCTAATTGAGATTCATTGAAGGTACGTGTTCTTTCTGCATCATGTGGCTTCTTTTGAAACCAATAACAATCAGATTCTGACATTAAAACTGGAATTTCAGCCTGGTACTACTCACCCACATTAGGAAATATGTTTGGATCACCAAAATCATCATAAACGTCAGAAAAATCCGGAGAAAATGATTGCTCCTGAAAGCCATTAACTTGAACTGAATCCACCTTTCAATAAATAAATTAATAAATTTAAAACAAACATTGGAAAAATATACTTCGTGTAATGAACTGACACTAAAATCTGAGGACACCTTGTGGTCTTTTCATTAAAATAAATAAAAAATTCCAAAAGCATTTAGGATAATGGAACAAATCTTCTGTGCTATCGATCCACTTAACGATTTGGATCATCTCATGTGAAAAATTGCTCATATTATTTTATCACAATCACTTATTGAAAAATCATACATTTTTCTCTCTCTTATCTCATCATCAATGAGTGGTTGTGATCAAATAACATGACCAATTTTCCACATGAGAGGATCTAAATCCATGCTTTCATTTATAATAAGATATGCAGGTGAATTCTGATATTCTAGAAATTTGTGCTGGTTCATTTATACTAGAATACGTAGGCATATTGAGATTCTAGAAATTTGAGCAAATATATGTATATATATATATAATGTCATTAAAAAATTAAAAACTACTCCAAGATATTAGGAAAAAATTCCCAAATTAATCATCGTCATTTAGAAACAGAAATCTAAAAATAGTTCCTCCAAGTTTGTGCCAACTAACTCGACTCAAAAGTCACATGGACAAACTTCGCCATTAAACAAAATTCGAGTTGAGATATTTATGAGAAGTAAGGAACAAAATGTAAACTACGAACGAAACAATCGAGTAGATCCACTTCCTGACAAAACAAGAGCATCCCGGAATCCAAAGTCGAAAACTTTGACATAAATGCATGACGACCCATTAAACACATTACTCCCAAAACCAAAACAATCGTTACAAAACCAGCACCATTCATATCTGAAACCAGACTCAAACATCAACAATGAAGAAAGAAAAGTATATATATATATATATATATATATATATATTAAACGATAAAAACAAAAGCACGAAGAAAAGTTTCTAAAATGTTTTTAGAAGGAATCTTTTCATCAATATAATCTGTATGAGGAAACAATGAATCTAAATCTAGCATAGAGTCATAGAACAGGGAGCATACTGGCATGGCATATAGTGTTCATGAATTTTTTTCATTTTTTAATCAAAATTTAGTTCAATTTAAACTTATCAATCTGTTTCTTTATTCCGTTGAATTTTTTGTCATGCACTTTCTAGACCAGGATTGAAACTATTTCTGACGTGGTATTTTCTTGCTTCTTCTTGTTTTCAATTAGTGTCAATGTGTCATAGTTATATTAATGATACTATTACCTGATGTTTCGTTAGGCTTAAAATGTCCAAATGGTCTGGCGTTTGGTTATAACCTGCTTTTGTGTTTATGCTATAGGGAGGTCCTCCATTTTTGTATATTGTATGACTTCTGTTGCTGGCAATTTCTTTTAATTTTTGGCCAAATTGCTTGGATATGAGGGATATATATTTTAAATATATCAAAGGTCTAGGATAGTACTAGTAACAGACCAAGAGCAACCTATTTTTCGAGATACCAAGGTGCCAAACCTCTTTTTCCCCTTCCCACTAGATCATTTTGCGGGTCATGTTTAACTGCTGTGTTTGATCTTTTTGCATATTGTATTGGAAAAATGTTGATGGATAAATCATCATTAAAATTATCAATTTCTTGGCATGAACTTATCAACTTCTCAAATTGTCATTAACAACCAGAAACAAACATTGTTGATGAATAATTCATCATTAAAACCAGAAACTTTTTGACAGAGATCAACAAGATTGAACATCATTTCAAATAAATTAGAACATGAACCTACTACAAATTGCAGCTACTACTGCAAGATCTATAATAACCCTCACTAGTAGTTGAGGATTTAATATTGAAGAATAATTAGAAGTAAAAAAAATAAAGTCACTTTTGATGAAAAAGGAGTTAAAATGACAGTTAAGGGGTAAAAATACAGGTAAGCAAGTTACCCGAAAAGTGAAAGTAAAATTAGAAATATGACTAGAAAAATATTCTAATTCATTGGATAAAGTTTGGTATTGAATGAAGGTGTGTAGATGGATAAGTTGTTACCCAGTTAAAGTAACTTAACTTTACATAACATAAAATCCTTTAAATTCTTCTTCATTTGCTCGAGCCACTGTCGACTTCATTTTCTCTCACCCGAGGCTTCATGGTTGTGGGGAGGGGTTAGGGTTTTCTCTCTCTCTCCTCTCTTTCTCACTCATCTAGCCACCAAAACACAAAGTGACATACATGAAAGTTTAAGTAGAGATCATGGTGAATCCATTCCACCACTTAGTGTGAGCTGATTTTGCTTGTGGAGAAAATTCTTCCTCACCCCCAATTCGTGCATCCTTGTGGAAAAGTGGGGCTTTTGAGTGAGCAAAGCTTAGGTTTTGTTCTTTGGACATTGGAATAGCAATTATAGGTAAGAAACCTCTAATTCTATGGTTTTATTTTGATGATTTAAGTCTTGAAATTTATGAGCATATTTTGGGTGGGAAATAAATTAGTTTAAAATTTGAATTGATGATGGATTATTGATGTGTTGGATATAGGAATGTGAAATAAGCATTTGAATATGTGTAAAATTGTAAAAAATCCCATGGTGTTATGTCCCCTATGTTTCGGCCTTGAGGGACTTTGGAGGGTTTTGATGTTCAAAAATTTAGTTGGATACCTTGTAGAGATATATCTATATAGGCATATATATATGTGAGTTATTTATTAAGTGAAGAAAAAATGGCATGAATTATGTTGAAAATTCTCAAGTGGATACTTAGTTAATTTAGGGAACGTTAACGATTATAAAATGGTAAATTGAAGGAAATTATAAAGGTGTGGTCTTGACTTGTGAATTGGCATAGGATTGACATAATGTGAGGAAACAAAAGTGAACAATAAGATGTGTGCCTTGTGTAAATTTCATGGCAATCGTAACATTTCATTGATATTTGTATGGATTCCCTATTCTAGGTGCGCCTAAGAGTCTTGTTGAGGATCCTACATCAGAGGAGCCTTGGTAACTCGGTTGTTGGGTAGGCCATCTATACAGCTTTGAGAGGTAAGCTCTATGTTTATGGGGTTCGCTCCTACTTTGTGTTCCGCCATAGTGTACGGACTGTGATCAGGTTATATGATATGTATGAGATATTCATATAGAACTATATGATGATGTGATGTGATATGTTTTGATGTGTTTACTTTGATATGTTTCGATATGATTTCTGTAATGATTTCTGGACATTGATTTGTTGCACTAATGTCCGCTTGGGGTGCTCCCTTGGGACTGACTGTGTATATATCTGTTATATGTTGAGTTCCGCTTGGGGTCCTCCCTTGGGAACATGTGCACTGATTTCCGCTTGGGGTCCTTCCTTGGGATTGATTGTGTACACCTCTGTTATGTGATGATCTTTGGCCATTGATCTTATGTACACTGATGTCTTCTTGGGGTTCCCCTTGAGATTGACGGTGTACGTCTTTGATATGTTCTGGTTCCGCTTGGGGTCCTCCCTTGGGAACACGTATGTTGATTCCGTTTGGGGTCATTCCTTGGGAATTACTATGTACATCTCTGATATGATTTGCTTTGTTCTGATTTGATTATTGTAATGTTGTATAAAGGATATTTGTTACGTACGTTGATTTCCGGTTGGGGTCATCCCTTGGGAATGATTGCGTACGTCTCTGATATAACACGTTTTGTTCTGATATGTTTTTGGTTCCGCTTGGGGTCCTCCCTCGGGAACATGTACGTTGGTTTCTGCTTGGGGCCATCCCTTGGGAATGACTATGTACATCTCTGATATGATATGCTTTGTTCTGATGTGATTATTGTGATGATTTTTGTATATGATATTTGTTACGTGCGTTGATTTCTGCTTGGGGTCGTCCCTAGGGAATGACCGCGTACGTCTCTGATAAGATTTGTGTATATGCTTGGTTTAGTTATGATATTGGATTACATGATATGTTATGTGAGATATGTTCAGCTATGATATTTACTTATATGATGTTTTGTATATTATGTATCTGACTGTCATGTAGAAAGTGAGCCCAGGGTATGAAGAGTTCTCTATAAACCTGGAGCTTACTAGAGATTCGTCTCTAACCCCGTTTGGGGATATGATTTCAGGAACACAGTTAATTGAAGAGCCCTCATGGGACAAGGACACTACCCGTGGCTAGAGGTACTAGTATAAAGATATGGAGTTCTGGGTAGCCGGATGCTACTATTTATTATAAATGTTATTTTTGGAGAACATGTACTGTTGTATAGTGTTCTATTCATTTGGTGATCATGATGTCTGATCCTTTATTTTGTATATGGCCTGTATATGTTTTGTACATGTATTTCAGTTGGATGCATGTACATTTGAGTACTCAGGCATGTTGATATGATGATGTAGTATTCAGTTTATGTTTATGTGTTGGATTGCATGCTGTTAGACATAGTGGCACGGAGCCAAGTTATGCATGTGCCCATGAATGGGTATATGATCCTATATGGATATCTAGTATGTCTGAAAATATATACTGTAGAAATTGTCTATCAGGATACCTTGAGAGTGGGATTTGCAAATCCCAATTGTCCGATTTACAGAGGTTACTCTGTCCGATTTTCGTCTCCGTCCAATAAGAATTAAATTAGAAGAAGTATGCAATGTGATATGTCATATGAATTAAGATAAAAAAAAAGTTAGCTTGTATTTTCGTAAGTTAAGTCTTCCGCTGTTTCTGTTTGTATCATATGTATGTTAATTGAACCGACTCGAGACGAGGATGTTACAAGATCTCTCGCTGTTTGTGTCATTGTCAATCCACTGACAACATTCAAAAGCTATTTCTACCATTGGCAGTCCATTAACAACATTCAAAAACACAACTTATACAGACGTACAGTCCCGAAAGATTGATACAAAGAGTCACAGATATAGTTAAAATCAACCAAAATTACAGAAGTTAAAATTAAGATGCTAATTATATAGCACAAAAGGAAGCATACGGTCCTAAGCTTTGCAACTTTGAAATTTCAGGATTTTCCTTCTGATTTACCTCCAGCTGAGTTAGGTTTTTCTAAAGTATCTTGTTCTGCACTAGTTTCCGGTTGGTTTTCCCATAGTTTACCAGTCATCCCAATTGCAAGAATCAGATCAAGTTGTTTTTGCTATTGTTCCTACATGAACACTCGGATACAATCAACTCAAACATAATGGTCCTCTGACTCCTTTTCCACCCGTCCCCAACAGAAATTAATTTAGTAACTAAAATGCCCACGGAAAAGTTTAACAGATTAATGGGCTTATCATCTATCATCTAACATCATCATAAAAATTTACCTACACATAATATTTTGTGGGGCCCGCAACAAAAAAAAACTCTGGCACGCAAAATGAATCTCTATAACATAACACAATCACTTTTACTACAACATAACTCTTATAAAACCCCATATTAATATATAGTTCTGAAGTCTAAACTCCATCCAAGGCAATAACATGAGCATTTTAATCTCATCTCAGTGTAAACTCGGGCAAAAAAACTAATTTATTGCTTTAATAAAAAAGTACGAAAAATTTATTAACTTTGTTACCTTGTAATTATTACTAAAAATAATCTAACAGTTTTATAATTTGAGTTTAAACGTTCTTATGATATCATTATTGTAAATTTAATTTTTTTTTTTTGTGAGAGACAAAATATGTCAAATGAGGTGTCATTATGTAGATCTCGAAGATTTATGTGGAATCAATTTTTTTTTATCTAATTCGGATCCCGAGTCAAAAGTTATGGACTTCCAAAGTTTTACGGTCAAATTGTTGACTTTTGTGCCACGTGGCAGCACCTGGTGAAACACGCCCCAATGGAGCGTGTCTCTCTCATCGGTCACGCCCAAATGAAACGTGTCTCTCTCCAACCGGTCACGCCCCCATGAAGTGTTTGACTGCTATATTTTCGTAATTAATTTTAGAAAGATTACTTTTTCGTAATTTTTTATTAAAAAAACAATAAATTAATTTTTTTTGCGATAAACTGGATATACAGAAGCGTCATATCATTGTAGTAGTTAAGATTTTTTATTTATTTTTTCATTTGTGGTGAAAAGGTTTTAACAATTATGTAATTAGGGTGGCACATTATAGTTTATTGATAGTTTAAAAACCTTTAATCTATCAGCAGATCATATTGAGTTCCTAGAGTATATATTACTAGCTAAAGCAGCAGATAAAATGCAATTACAAACATAATAATCATACCTCCTGAGTCCTCTAAGGTACTAACATAATTTGCATCTTTAAAAAAAGAAATTAGTAATTAACAAACCTTGACTTTGAAATTTTTTCGGTACTATATCCGGTACTATATCGCTAACAAGCATGTATCATTCAATTCTATTTACTGTCAGCCGTGCAGAGTTTAAATATAGCATTGCTTTTGGGGTGACTATATTTACTAATTACTATTATTTTAGCCTTATTATTTTTATTATTTATTTGATTATTGTTAGAGCAATTTGAAATTAACGATTAAAAAAAAAAAGGCAACTATCATTGATTTTAATTTGATCAGATGATAATTAAGTAATAAGAATGATGAGATTAAAACAAAAAAAAAATATATATATATATATATATATATATATATATATATATATATATATTGATGGTGATTAAATAGTAGAAGATTTTACTTTGAGATAAACTTACATTTGGCCCACAAACTCCTCTCCATAACAGAACACTCTGCTCTTCCGCCTTACTGTTCTCACAACATGAACACTAATTGAATCCAATCCTCATTTTTGCTACAAAATCCTCCATTGTTTCTAAGCCTTTGAATAAATCTCAATACCATGTTGAAAGCGTTTCTCCGTCAGAAAGGTTTTAGTATCTCAAGAAAATCAAAAACCCTAAAATTTGACCCTCCTTTGTCGCACTCGCCGTTCCCATTTTCTCTCAAATTCTGCAGCACAAGCACTTCAGATCCACACTCATTTGTGGTGTCCTACCTCATCAACAATTGCGGGTTCTCACCAGAATCTGCTCTCAAAGTTTCCAAGCATGTTCATTTCAAGACCTCACAAAAACCCGATTCAGTTCTCACCTTGTTCAGAAACCACGGTTTCTCTGACTCAGATATACACAACATCATCAAAAGAGAACCGTGGCTCCTTTCGTGCAATACCAACAAAAGGGTTTTGCCAAAGTTTCAATTTTTACTCTCCAGAGATGCTTCTACCTCTGACATTGTTCGCATTGTGACTGGGAACCCCAGATTCCTAAAATTCAGTTTTGAGAATCGTATAATCCCAGCATATAGTTTGGTAAATAGATTCCTCCGATCTGATAAAAGGGCCATTGCTTCTATAATTTGTTGTCCTTCTTTGCTTTCTAGCAATTGTCTGGTCCCTAATGTCAAATTGTTGGTTGATAATGGTGTGGCCCATTCCAACCTTTACAGAATCTTTCGTGTGAAGCCTTATGTAATCTCCTCTACTGATTTGGGGAAGATGGTACAGGAATTAAGAAACCTGGGATTTGATCCTTCTAAATCATACTTTGGTGTTGCATTGCTTGCCAAAATATCTGTAAGCAAATCCCAATGGAATGAGAAAATTGATACCTTTAAGAGGTGGGGTTGGTCTGAAGAAACAATTTTGGAAGCATTTAGGAGGCAGCCCAACTGTATGTTAACATCCAATGATAAAATCAATAGGGTGATGCAATTTTGGGTCAATCAGTTAGGTTGGAGTTCTTCTTACTTGGTCAAAGGACCTGGGATTTTTGGATATAGTTTGGACAATTGGGTCATTCCAAGGGCTTTGGTTATCCAGTATCTTCTATCCAAAGGTTTGATAAGCAGCAGTGCCAGCTTAGTTACTCCGTTTGTTATGTCTGAGAAATTGTTCCTGAAAAGGTTTGTTGAATATTTTGGAAAGGAGGAAACTTCACAGCTATTAAAGCTATATCAGAGAAAAATGAAAGATGAAGATAAGAGAGCAAGAGGGAACCGTGACATGTCACGTCCAAGAATCCATTTTTTATATAAACTATCTTTGCTGGTTTGCAACTTCATGTTAAGTACTTCTAACTACTCTTCCGTTGGTTCAAGTTTTTAGCTTAATTTTTGCATCCCATTTTGTTGTTCGAGATAGGATTTTTGGTATTATTATTATTATTATGGGGTTTTTTTTAATTTTTCGTAAAAAGGTGTGTCACTCATCTTTTTGTTTTTTGTTTTTTTTTAATAGTGGGAAAATGTATCTATAAACAACATAAGATTTATTTTTTCCTATTATTATTTTTTTTTTAATTTTTCTCTAGTGTTTTCAATAGAAAAAATAAAATATCAACCATTAAGATAGTAGTTCATATTCTTACTAACATTTCATATCAACCATTTCTTCCCCTTCCCACTAGATCATCTTGCAGATCATGTTTAATTGCGCTCTGTTTTTATTTTTATTTTTTTTATTTGACAAGGAAAAGTTGTTTAATTATGCATAGTTTTCCATGTTTCAGAAGTTATATATCCTTTTGGATATTGTATTGGGAAAATGTTGATGAATAAACCATCAATAAAATTATCAATTTCTTGTCATGAACTTATCAACTTCTCAAATTGTCATTAAAAACCAGGAACAATCATTGTTGATGAATATATCAATTATCAGCATTCTTGTCATGAACTTATCAACTTCTCAAATTGCCATTAAAAACCAGGAACAAACATTGTTGATGAATAAATTAGCATTCTTGTGATGAACTTATCAATTTCTCAAATTGTCATTAAAAACCAGAAACAAACATTGTTGATGAATAATTCATCATTAAAACCAGAAACTTTTTGACAAAGATCAACAAGATTGAACATCATTTCAAATAATTTAGAACAGGAACCTACTATGATGGAACCCAGAAAATTATAACAATATATTTACTAAATTAAGAAATTACAAACACTAATTCAAGATAAAATGCAGAAATTAAACACCAAAAGACCTCACTCACTCTAAAGCCAAATACCTAGGCCAAAGAGATCCCAAGAGCTTTCCCAAAACCCCACTCCAAATACTCTGAATACATGAATGTCTCACCCTCTCACACCCTCTCCTTATATCCTATTATTTAGGAATATTCTAGAAAGTCTCCATAACAAACTAGCTAATTCACTAACTAATCTTGCATTGCTAACTTGGGCCCACTAATCCTAGCCTATCAATACTCCCCATTCAAAATTCACCTTGTCCTCAAGGTGAGGAAGATGATAGGGGAAATAATTGAACATCCACCTGGGTCCCACTGTGTGAAGCATGTTGAACACAGTGGCATTTTCAATTCCATTGTTTGAGAAACCCTTCCACCGGGATCCCATTCATTAACATGAAACTTTGAGAATTGATTAACCCATTGATCATCCACCCATATATGCTCTTGTCATTTAGTTGTAAACTCCTTCACCCACTGATCAAGTCCATTATTATATTGTTGCTGGTATTCTGCTGCCCAATCACTAGATGCAGATAATGTAGTCTCTTTAACTTGATTGTAATCAATAATCGACTCACCACAGGTCCTCTTTGATACAAACTGAAGAAACTTTGAATTCAGATATTTAAGGACACCATTTTGGGCCAATGTATTTGCAGCAAGATTCTGTTTCCAGCGATCCACCATCTCCTCCGACGACGGCCACCTGCAGCTCGCAACGTTGCCTACCAAGATGCCATGTGTGGACCCCTGCCTCTCACCTCCTTTATTCAAAATCTGCTTGTGTGTAGGGTTTAGTTTGTTGGACCACAGAGGCCCAATTCCTTTGTTTCTTCTTATTGAGTTGGAAGGGTTTATTTCATTGGGCCATAAGTGAGGCCCAACTCCCCTATTATTCTTTGCTGAATTGGACCCATGTGTAATATCATTAAGCCCAAATCGCAATGTAGTTTTAGTACCCCCATGTAGTTTCCCTCCTTTGAAATTAGTACGGCCCAAAGGTGCAGCCCGTGTTTGAAGGTTCAGTCCAGGCCCAGTATTATGAGATCCACTTCCTCCATCTAGCGTTTGAGTCATCGTGCCTGACACTGCGTCCTTCTCCATGATTCGTTGCGCCATCAGCATCATGCGTTCCAAATCTGTCAACGCTTGCAGGCAGGCCTCTTCTCCAATTTCTTCCTTCCTTCCACTTAGAACAACAGTTAGCATCATCTCTTCCATCGTGTATCTAAGCGGCGCCCACAAATCAAGGTGTTCCCTATTTTCTGCAACTATCCCCTCTCCTTCTATATCAAAATCCATCTTCGTCTTCGTCTTCGGCACCTGATCTTCTTCATCCTCTTGACGTTCCTCTTTATCGTCTTCTTCCGTGCTTCGATCTGCTTCTTCTTCGTTGATTTCTTCTACGCTGCTACCACCTTCCTCTGAGTTGCGATATGCTTCTACTTCTTCTTCTATTGTGCTCAGATCGGCATCTGCATTTTCTATTGCTGTATTTTCCTTTTCATTTTCTTTTTTCTGTTCGATTTCTTCTTCTGCGTTTTTGTTCTTTTTTTTCTATTGCGTTTCCTTTTTTCTCGTCTTCTGATTTTTTGGATCTGTCCTCTCCGTCATATTTGGCTTCTTTTTTTGAGTTTCGATGTGCTCTTTCTTCTGCATTTTCTTCTTTTGTATTTTCTTCCTTTTCTCCAACATCAACATCTTCTATTTTTGGATCTGTTTTGTCTTCTATGTCTCTTGTTTCTACGCGATCTACCAATATAATTTCAGGTAAATATTTTTCTATGAACGCCTTCTCAAACTTCCTCCAGCTTACAGTAAGATTGGACCATTTCCAACCTTGATACCCTATCACAGCTTCCTTATATTTTTTATCTTCATTGATTTCTTCGATCTGGAAATATTGTTCCAAAGCAATTTGCCACCCCCAAGCATCATCTCCTTCTCCATAAAATGCTGGAACAACAGTAAATCTGTATTTCATTTTTTTTTTGTCCAGATCTGTGGATCAAAGAGCACTCCCAGGATTGTAGTGCTTTGATACCAAATTGATGGAACCCAGAAAATTATAATAATGTATTTACTAAATCAAGAAATTACAAACACTAATTCAAGATAAAATATAGAAATTAAATACCAAAAGACCTCATTCACTCTAAAGCCAAATACCTAGCCCAAAGTGATCTCAAGAGATCCTTTCCTAAAACCCCACTCCAAATACTCTGAATACATGAATGTCTCACCTTCCCACACCCCCTCCTTATATCCTATTATTTAGGAATATTCTAGAAAGTCTCCATAAGAAACTAGCTAATTCACTAACTAATTTTGCATTGCTAACTTGGGCCCTGTAATCCTAGCCCATCATACTACAAATTGTAGCTATTACTTCAAGATTTCTCGCTGTTTCTATCAGCGTCAATCCACATACAACATTCAAAAGTATCATTGGCAGTCCACCAACAACCATTCAAAAACACAACTTATACAGTCCTAAAACAGATGCGGTCCTAAAAGTTGATACAACCCCAAATTAGATACGGTTAAAACCAACAAAAATCACAAAAGTTAAAATCAAGATGCTAATTATACAGCTCAAAAGGAAGCATACGGCCCTAAGCTTTGCAACTTTGAAATTTCAGGATTTTCCTTCTGCTTTACCTCATCCTCAGCTGAGTTAGGAACTTCTAAAGCATCTTGTTCTGCACTAGTTTCCTATTTGTTTTCCCATAGTTTACCAGTCTTCCCAATTTATAGAATCAGATCAAGTTGTTTTTGCTATTGTTCCTAGATGAACACTCGTATACAATCACGTCAAGCATGATGGTCCTCTAACTCCTTTCCCACCCCATGCCGATAGAAAGTATTTTAGTAAGTAAAATGCCCACGAAAAAGTTTAACATAGTCATATTGGTCTTTATTTTGTCACATTACGATGAAAGAAATTCCCATTATGCAATACTAAAAGACAAAAAAATAAAATAATAAAAAAATGAGACGAGACACTTTATTCAATGATTTTGTTTTGTCATTTCTTAACATGAACAAATTATTTTTCCTACAACATAACTCTTATTTTATCATTCTAATCACTATTGTATCAAATTTTTCAGCAAAAAATGAGTTGAAAAGAGAAAAAAATTATTGAAAAATTTGATTCAATAATAATTAGAATGGTAGTGGGTTGGTAGTAGAGAAAAATAATAATATGAAGGAAAAAAAAACCAAAAGAAACAGTAATTTACAAACCTTCACATTGAAATTTATTAGGTACTGATCCAGATAAAATATAGGCCCATTAGAGGACCAATGACATAGGGAAAAGCTCGAACCCATTAAGAATCCAGAGCAAAGCGCGATGGAAAAACATCATGCGTAAGACGCGATGCACTCATCGCATCAGACAAGACGTGATACCCTTATCGCGGATGAATCCCCATTAAGGAAGAAAACTTAAGACCCAAGGCAATCCCACCGCGCCTTTATTCCAATAGAGGACATACAGCTCCAGCTTGCCGCGACTCTACGACTAAACACTAGAGAAGATAAGGCTACTAAGGTCCTAGCACTGACCTGCAGCCCAAGCCTGGCCACTCAGAGGCCAAGCCGCCTTGCTAAGGCGGCACCATAACCACTATATAATCCAAGGGTACAACACCAAGGTATGATCATCCTTTACATTAACAACATAAATACTTTTGCCTCTGATACTGACTGAAGCATCGGAGTGTCTTCGCAGGTACCCCCCCAATCAGATCCAACGCGCTACAACAAAGGACAGTGACACAGTTAGATCCAATTCTGAGTGAAGGCCCAAGACCAAGAACATCAACCCATATCTCAACCGTGTGTGATTAGGCTCGATACAGATTGACCAGCCCATACTGTATTTTGTCCCATACTGTATTTTGTCTGATCATTGGCGCCGTCTGGGGTGATCTATCAGTTAAAACCCATCTTTTCCTAAAAAATGGTTGATACCAGAAGCAAATCCCATAATGGCTCCAAAGGAAAGCGGAATGAGACCCCTGCTTCCCGAGAAAAATCAGCTTCGTCGGTGGCACAAATTCCTATCCATCTGGATAACCCACCGACACCCCAACATCTGTTGGACCTTATCACACAACAAAACAAGAAGATTGCCCAACAGAATCGAGATTTAGCTCAATTGAAAAAAGCTCAAAAGAGCAAAGAGAAAAACGCTGAGAAGCGAAAAGAAAAAGAGCCTGAGAAGGAGAAAAATCCTGAAAATTCCGATGAAAGTGAGCCACGACCAGAACATTCAACTGGTAACCCGGGACCCTCGGGTCACAAAAACAAAAAAAAAGGCAAAGAAATGAAAGATACTCATGAGAATGAGAATTCTCATGGAAACTCTAGGATATTTTCTCGAATTGTTCACCCATTCACCCCCTGCATAATGAACATCCCAATTCCTAGGGACTTCAAGATCACAACTAAAAAGTATAACGGAAAGGGGGATCCGCAATAACATCTGGAACAATTCCAGACCAACATGATGGCACAAGACGTGACTGATCCAATAATATGTCGACTGTTTCCAACAACCCTTAAGGAGACAGCACTTAGGTGGTATTATGTGCTACCACCTAATTCAGTACAAAGTTGGGAGGACTTAACCAGCCAATTCCTTATACGATTCGCAATGAGCAAAGCGCAATACAAATCTACGCACGCTCTAAGAAGTTATTACCTAGACTGTGTTTTAGAAGGTATACTTTGATTGTATACCTCGTCTTCCTGAAACATGGAGACTCATAGGTATACTGTTGGGCTTGTCCTGAAAGAGCACAGGGCTAGGATGATAAGCCAAAGTAATTCGTCAAATCTCTGTGCGAGAATAAGTTATCTGTAAACCGGAGAAATCAGGATGACATTTACAGGGACTCGGGAATCTATGCATAGTAAAAGAGATCATGAGATGATTTGCCTTTAGAGTCAGTAAATTGAAGATTCCCTATTTCGAATAAAGCTTACCCTAAACCGCAAGGGTTGATATATTTCTTTACCCTAGGTTTAATGGGAAGGTAACCGAGACGAAAGGAAATACATACGGCAACCAAATATGTGTAATAAGATGATCAAGTCATTAATATAACTAGCTCTGGGGCAACAAAGCATTGCTAGTGCTCTGTGTTGTCATTAAATGGGTTGTGGGCTTGTTGGGCCCGAGCCCATTTATGTCAGAGGCTATGTTTGACCTAATGGGTCACACACTAACACCTTGTAGTCATGATGAACTAGCTTTAAAGGTATTAGGTCTAATAATGGTTGTTAGCCCAAGAAGCTGTTTGGAAGCCCACCTAAAGGGAAGAGTGCGCATGTGCTGTGTGAACAGTAAGCTATTGGGGGTTTGTGGACCCTAGATTAAGGAAGTTGAACTTCTGTAATTAATGAACTAAGTCAGAATCACGTGATTAAGGGCTTATGGCTTTGTTGGAAGCCTTAAGACGTAAAACGTAAAGGAAAGGCATAGTCTTTAAGTTGTATGCTTGTGATGCATAAATATTGATGTATTATTGGTCCATATCAGATTGTGATACTGCTGTGTTTGGACGTAAGAGAGGTTGGACTCTTGGCTTGGATAGCTAGCTTGCAAGGTAAGCTTTCGTGTCCTCGGTTTAGCCATTTTGTGGTTCCACCATGTCCCATGGGGATGTGGTTTATGCATGTTGTGTTACATGCTTTGATGTTTTGGAAATGCTGTTGAGCTATTATATGCAATGTGCTTTTATGATATGCATGTGGTGTCCACCTATACGGTAAGCCTGAGTATGTAGTACATACAAGATGGTGAGGCTGTGGGTGAGGTGCAAGCGGTGTTCCTTGTACTCATGTGGGTTTAGACGTATTCCTGCATTTCTCTGGCCAGTAGATTTGATAAACACACATGGCATGATTATCTGCTGCATCGCATAGTTTTGGAACTTATATTGTAAATACTGTTTTTGAACTTATATTACACATGTAAGTGAGCTTGGGGTGGAAGATCCTTGAGGACCCCCTGTCTTACTGAGATTTCTTGTTTAGAGATCTCACCCCACGTTTGGGGACGCTTATTTCAGGTTCAGGTAATGTTGAGGGCTCAGGTGGCAGGAGGCCAGAGCTGAGTTGATATTATGATATGCTGACATGCTGGATTTGACTATTGTTTATGTTTACGGTTATGATTACATTGAGACTGTTGTTGGGCATTGTGCCTTATTTGGTGAGCATGGGGTTTGTCCATGCCACATGGTTGTTATTGTCTTTTAATTGAAGTTGTAATTAAAGTATCAGGATTTTGACCCAGGCTATGTGTTGTAGTCCTGCGACTTTAGATACTCACTTTATATTTATTCATGAGGTAGTTCAGTTAGTTGTCTTGCAATTTACATACAGGCAGTATTTTATGAAATTGATTAAGTAATCAAGTTGGTTAAGTTTAATGACGTCATAATTGAATTAAAGAAAAAGTTATTCCGCATTTTAATTAAGCGTGGCTTAATACGATAGTATGTTAACAATCCGGGTTAACACGGGCTGTTACACAACTCGCAGGCATTACTCCATAATTTAGATGCAATCAACGAAGTGCGCGAAATTTGTCATGTCAAAGAGGTAGCACTAAAGCAAAGAATAGCAGCGCGCTATAACTTAAAGGTTGTCAGATGAAGTTTCAACGTAGGCGACTTAGTCCTACGAAGAGCGGACATTGGCAATAAGAACGCGCGATAGGGCAAACTAGCCACAAATTGGGAAGGTCCATATCACATCTATAGCAAAACTGACAAGGGTGCATATGTCATTGAGACCTTGTCTGGCTTTACTATCCCGCGCACGTGGAACGCGGATAAGCTTTAGATATTTTATAGCTAAGTCTTTTCTTGTTCGTAGCATATTTGTCTTTCCAACTTATCTTTTCGAATAAAGATTGTAAATTTCTCCTTAATTGATATATATTACATCGCGCATAAGTGGACAAGGTCACAACATGCCCACAATTGCCTAAATATGAGGAAGAAATACTACAAAGGGCAATGTCTTCTTAACTTAACAAGATCCCTCATAAGGATCCTCCAACTCAAAAGGACCCCTCATATGGGGTTCTGTGATATCCGGATATGGGATATCCGGATGTACCCCCGAAATATATCCGGATATTCTGGGTTTTTGATGAACAGTAAGGTACTATTCATACCGAATTGGACTATGGGTTTGTGAACCCTATTTTGAGGGAGTTGAACTTATGTATATATTTAACCAAGTCAGAATCAAGGGATTAGGGCTTGTGGTTTTCTGGGAAGTCTTAAGACATAAATCGTAAGAGGAAAACGTAGTCTTTATGTTTATGCTTATGAGCTATGAATGTTGATATGCTTGCTGGTCCTAAATCAGATTGTGATCTGCTATGTGTTGGACTTGAGATGTGTGGACTCTTGGCATAGGATTGTGAGCTTGCAAGGTAAGCTTTCGTGTCCTCGGCTTTGCCATTGTTGGTTCCACCATGTCCCATGGGGGATGGTCTATATGCATGCTATGTTTACATGCTTTGATATTTGAAAATGCTGTTGAGCTGCTATATGCAATCTACCTTTATGATATGCATGTGGTGTCCACCTATACGGTAAGCCTGAGTATGTGGTACATACAAGATGGTGAGGCTGTGGTTGAGGTGCAAGCGTTGTTCCTTGTACTACATGTGGGTAATAGACGTATTCCTGCATTTCTCTGATCAGTAGAATAGTGATAACACACATGGCATGAATATCTGTTGCACTGCATAGTTTTGGAACTTATATTGAAATTACTGCTTTTGGAACTTATATTGCACATGTAAGTGAGCTTGGGGTGGAAGATCCTTGAGGACCCCTTGTGTTACTGAGATTTCTTGTTTAGAGATCTCACCCCACGTTCGGGGACGCTTATTTCAGGTTCAGGTAACCTTGGGGTTGAGACCTTGGGTGGTAGGAGGCCAGAGTTGAGTTAGTTATTGCTGTATATGCTGACATGTTGGATCCTGTTTACTGTTTTATGCTTTTAGCTTCAATTAGTATTATGTTGTTGCTGTTGAGACTGCTGTTGGGCATTTATGGCCTTATTTGGTGAGCATGGGGATTGTCCATACCACATGAGTTTGACTTTATGTTTTCAGACTTCAGTTGTAATAATGATATTAGGATATTGTCCGGGCTATGTGTTGTAGTCTCGTGACTTAGATACTCACTCTATTTATGTAATGAGGTATTTCAGTTAGTTGTCTTGCAATTTACATACAGGCGATATTTTATGATAAATGATTAAGTAATCAACTTGGCTAAGTATAATGACGTCATACTTGAATTAAAGAAAAAGTTATTCCGCGTTTTAATTAAGTGTGGCTTAATACGATGACATGTTAACAAACCGGGTTAACACGGGGTGTTACATTTGGTATATATTGAACTTATATTCCATTTTCTCATCTTTTTCTCATTTCAAGACCCTACCTGCTGCTGCCATAGCAGTACAAAACACCCGATAAAAGTGACTTTATCATAATGCCTCAATATAGGTATCAGGATTCATAGAATCAAATCCTCTTATCATTTATGATAATCATATCCTTAGAATAGTTCTCTATCTCGAATTCACTGATTAGGGTTAATCAGATATCTATTACCACCTCAGCAGTATAAACTATCATGTGGTGTTTGGTTCACGAGTATATTTTAATTTACTGGGAAATGTAATTACTGGGGATCTACAGAAAAAGTTAAATAGATGAGGAAGTTAAAAAAAAAGTAGTTTGGTTGGATAAAATTTTACCAGGGAAATTTATGAAAAATTTGGAAACCTATGTTTGGTTTAGGAAAAAATATTGATGGGTAAATGATATAAAATTACAAATTTAACCCCAATATACTTCTCTTCGATTTCTCTCTATAATTCAATTGCTTCTTTTTCAGATCTAAATTGGGTAGCCATAGCCAGTCTCGTGCGAAGAGCAGTAGCTTCATCAGAATGGAAGGGAGTAACAGTAACACCACTGTCCCAAGCATCTTTGTCTATGTCATTGTTCCCAACAAAGAAGCAGGTTCAAGGGAACATGTCCTGTTCTATATTTTTAATGTTGTTTCTTTGTTATTTGATGTATGTTATTGTTTCTGCAAGTAAGAAGCTGCATGAAAGCTTTTTTACAGAAAAGCTTGCAGCTTGTGTAAATAGGGTACCGGGTAAGAAGTGGGGGGCTGCTGACCACACAACATGGTTCTATATTAGAAGGGTATTTTCGGTTGCTACAAATTTGCAATTTTCAATTTGGACGGCTATCGACAAAAACCCATCTCCAAGTTCTCTTTCTCAACAGTGCCAATGCCTAGCTTTATTGACCAAATGAGCAAATGCCATACAAATGACATAGATGGGAAAGTTGCCAAATCTGTCTTACCAAACAAAGACAAACTGAATTCCCAAATTGATTTGCCTAGGAAAATTACAGAATCTCCTCAACCAAACAACACCTCAGGTAAAACTCACTTTTTCAGAATACCCCCAATGTGGGTGTCAAAACTCACATAATTAATTCTAAACTCATCTATGATACTTATATCTTTAAAATATCTCTCTGACTCAGATTCACGTGTTTAGGATTATTCTATTGTCTATTACTGCATCAACAATCAAAATAATAGGAAAATGTGCGTTAGAGATCGTGGGTAGTCTTTGAATTGTATGCCTCATTACAACGACATTTCACCTGTCACACGTTGCTCCCTTTGGAATTATGTCTATGACCCCAACTTTAGTCCTTTCGAATTTGTGCCTTATAACTTCGCGTTCTTTGTTTAGTTTTTCTCATTTGCTCCTTTCACACAACCATTTTATTCTAAAATCTCAAAAGTTCTTAGCACTTCTTTGAGTATTTCCTTTGTTATTTCCTTCTGAAGTTTCCTACTCCCTAGTTCAAGATTTTTGGATTTGTTTCTATATCTTTATATAAGTAGAGTTGTTGTTGCTACCCTATTTGGAGAGAAAAACACTTCCATACATCAGGTACCCTTTCTAAACTCCCATTTTCCCTTTCTCTTTTCTTATTCCTCCGCAAGAAATAATAATGGTTAGGAGTGGATAAAGAGTTTGTCCTCTAGTGTGAATTATTGGTTCTTTGGCATAGAGAGATAACTGTAATTCACAGGTTCTCTAATGGTGTTTCTCACAAACACTCAAACACACAAACAAGTCTCTGAATATACCTCTTTTGAATTACTATATCTTTCAAGCCTTAATATTCTTTTTCTCTGGCTATATTTGATATGAAATACAAAGGACCTATTTATAGGCCAACATACAAAAGCTTAAAGACTCCAAACAACACAACTCTTCATAACTAAAAGACACAACTCTTCATAACTAAAAGACACAACTCTTCATAACTAAAAGACACAACTCTTCACCAAACTCTAAGCATAATAATTGTCCACTAACAAATTCCTAAGGACATGACTCTTCACCAGAAAACACTTCACATTTCTATTTCATATTTTCTATTTTTATCTCATTAAAATTTAACCCAACAAAACTCCCCCTTAAATCTTAATTCTTCTTTTTTTTTGAATTTTCCAACGATTGATTTTTTTCGCTACTTCCATGTTGCACCCCTTTCTTCGAAATTTTTTTTTGTCCGGCGGTTTCTTCATTGGTGGAAGATAGACAGTCTTGAATTTTTCTTCGTCAACCACATCCACAATTACACCTTCCATTTTTCCGCTCTCAGCTTCTTCACTGCCGGGTTTCCTATCCGAAACACCTGCTTCGGCTTCTTCTACAACAATATCCACTTCATCGCCGGGTTCTTCTTCAACAAGTCTAGCTTCCACGCGCCTCATCGATAGAATCTCAGACCACCGTCCTCCAGGGAATTGGTCTCTTTTCGGTGGTGTCAACATCTTCCACTTCCACCATAAATTCAATGCAGTCTCCGACTTCTGACTTCCAACCTGAACCATGCCTATGCCGGTCTCCGACATCAACCTCATCACGCCGGGGTCGAGCTCTTCTCCAAAACATGAACTCGGTGATTTAGTCGGGATCTCCCCCATCATGGTTATCAACATGGAACTCGGATTCGCGGTTACCTCCATGTCGGTCTCCATCAAGCACCTCGGCTTCTCAATCTCCTTTCCGATTTTTGACTCCTCCAGACACTCAGGTTCCGCGAAGTCTTCTACCTCGACAATGGACTCGTCGTTCCCGTCCTTCTCCGCTTCTATCTCAACTCCCTTGTTCTCCTCTTCTTCTATCTCGGCTCCTTCGTTCTCCTCCTCTTCTATCTCGGCTCCCTTGGCCGCTGTCATCTCCATCGTCTTCTTGTCTGAGTCGTCTCTTACGCGCTCCGACACGTCAATCTCCTCCGCGGATGCGTTGCCGTTGGCAACCTCGGATTCCGCCATCTCGGTCTCTTCTTCATCCGCATCATTCTCCTCATCTTCATCATCATCATTGAAGATTTCATCTTCTTCATTAATCAGATCAAAACGTCCAGGCAAGTATTTTGTTATGAAGGCCATTAGAAAATTCTTCCATATATTATTAAAGTCGCGGCAGTTCCATGTACGGAACCATTTCATTGCGCTTCCTCTGAGTCTTCTCATGGCTACCTGCCATTTGTACTCCGTCCAGGTTTTTTCTTTCCGAAAAAATTCCTTCAAACAGAGAAGCCAATCTAATGCTTCATCCTTATCTCCATGGAAGAGTGGCACCTCCAACTCGCTCTTTTTCTCCATAGCTTTGATACCAATTTGTAATTCACAGGTCCTCTAATGGTGTTTCTCACAAACACTCAAACACACAAACAAGTCTCTGAATATACCTCTTTTGAATTACTATATCTTTCAAGCCTTAATATTCTTTTTCTCTGGCTATATTTGATATGAAATACAAAGGACCTATTTATAGGCCAACATACAAAAGCTTAAAGACTCCAAACAACACAACTCTTCATAACTAAAAGACACAACTCTTCATAATTAAAAGACACAACTAAAAAACACGACTCTTCACCAAACTCTAAGCATAATAATTGTCCACTAACAAATTCCTAGGGACATGACTCTTCACCAGAAAACACTTCACATTTCTATTTCATATTTTCTATTTTTTATCTCATTAAAATTTAACCAAACAATAACCTCATGAGGCGCTTTAATCCCTTTTGAGGGCTCGAAGTGATAGCAATAGTCGTGGGAGACCTTCCAAACGATGGAGCTGTGGTGGTGCTCGTAGCGCCAAATGCAGTTGGGTGAGTGAAGTATTCCTTGAAAAAAGAGGTGTCGATGCTACTTCACGTCCTAGCCCTACGGAGATCGTCTGTGGAGGAGATCACGAGGAGGTATCATCCCGTTAGAGTAGTGGTCGTGCTATTGTCGTAAGCAAGAACAACAAATAGATTTCAAATTGAGAACAATGACATTCAACCGCGATTCTGATGAATTTTGGGAGAGTGGAGGGACCAAGATCTTGCTTGTCAATCATCACTTTACCAGTCTCTTCCCCTATTTTCCTTTCTGGGGCTATGGTTCCTACTTCTACTTTTTCCTCTCTATTACAACTTCTTATTGCTTCTCTTTCCTTTAGTGTGAATGATATACTATTTCAAATGTCTATCTCGCATAACTTTTTCAATGGCATCTCGGAGATCATGATATTCATATGTGGTGTTTCCATACCCGACATTAAAAACACAATATTTACTTTTTGTCATCCTTACCCTGTTGGTTTAAACTTTATTTAATTAAAGAAAATAGAAAATAAAGAGTTTTGTGGTGAAGGGATACGTCCTTAGGAATTTGTTAGTGGACAATTATTATGCTTAGAGTTTGGTGAAGAATTGTGTCTTTTAGTTATGAAGAGTTGTGTTGTTTAGAGTCTTTAAGCTTTTGTATTTTGGCGTATAAATAGGTCTTTGTATTTCATATCAAATATAGCCAGAGAAAAAGAATATTAAGGCTTGAAAGATACAGTAATTCAAAAGAGGTATATTCAGCGACTTGTTTGTGTGTTTGAGTGTTTGTGAGAAACACCATTAGAGGACCTGTGAATTACATACCCGACATCTCAAAGATCACGACATTCATTTGTGGTATGACTATATGCGGCCAAATTATTTACCAGCGTCTTGTATAGGGATTTAGAGAATGGCCTTGTGCAGAGACCATTAATAAAGAGTCCGAGTGCACGCTTTCATCTAGGTTGCAAACTTGTATGTCTTTCACGTTGAACTTATTTAAATACTCACGAAATGGCTCGCCTTCTTTTTGTCAGATTCAAGATAGGGTCTGGGAAGACTTTGGGTGAATTTTACTCGTAGCAATTCTTAGGAGGAACTTATGAGAAAGGTCCCTACATGAATTGATGGAGTTCGATGGTAGGGAAGTTAACCAATGCAGGGCTAGTCCAATAAGCAAGGAATCAAGAACTCTGGCAGTGAATAGGTCTGTGTCTCCAGCCAAGTACATGGTCTTCTCAAATCCATCTAGGTGCTCTTGTGGATCTTTATTTTCATCACAGTAGTCCAGATAGGCTACTTTAAATGTAACGACAATAACACAGTTCATGAATAGGTTGTCATCTTCCTGCTCGTCTAAGATAGGTTGCTCCTAATGAATAACCTACTCTTGAGCAACACTGGTAGCTGGCTCATTCTCCTTTAGAATAACCTTGCGAGCTATTATGTTTCCATTCGTTCCTCACTCTCCTTTAGAACAACCTTGCAAGATGCTATTATGCCTTGCACTATGCAATGACAATCCTAGGATTTTTTTATAATGTGGGACAAAAATCAAACATCAAAGTTACAAGTGTTAGTAAGATTAACGAGATAAATTAACTACTACAAATATTTTTGAAGGTGTAACACCCCGTTCTAGAACCGGTTTGTTAACATTGACTTATGATATTAAGCGCAGTTACAATCACATTGGTGCAATTAAAATCCGGTTAAATTTCTCTTTTAAAACAAGACGAATTAAAATTACCCAATTGTGTGACCATAACCATAATACATTGCGGAATAACATACTTAAAGCTTAATACCATACTTTCATTTCACTTATTATGGTCTTCATTTGCCCATAATATTATAGGATTTTTCATTACTTACGCGTGGGTTCAAACCGCGCTCAAATCGGAGCACCGTAGACCAAGTTATGAGGTTTTTAAGCGACAGGTGCTGAATCGTCAGATCCTCTGCGCTTCAAGCGTAGAACTCTGCGCTTCAAGCGTAGAACTCTACGCTTCAAGCGTAGAGGAGATTAATGGGACAGTGGTTCTACGCTTCAAGCGTGGATCCTACGCTCCAAGCGTGGACAGTCTGGAGCAAGCACCCAAAACAGGGCAGTTTGACCTACCTGTGGTGTTTTAACCATAACTTGAGTTATACTTATCCAAATTACACAATCTTGGTCTCTATGGAAAGCTAAGAAATATATCTACAACTTCCATCAAGACACAAGGATCCAAATCTATCGTATAGGATAAGAAAATTGGACAACAAGACAGGGTATCTTTGTTTTAAATTGGTTTTCCAACCTAAAGGTCTTCTTTCACCTAATTTACATCATGTAAGCCTTTCAATATATGAATTCTAGTCTCTCTAGATACTCATACACAATAGAAGCATACATATCATTTCATCATATATGCAAATACCCAATAATTACAACATTACATCATGTTTACAAGTTTCAATTACAAATTATGGGACTTAGCTACAAAACACTATGATCACTCCTTGGCTCCCTTCAACAAAAGAGATACCAAAGGGGATGAGCATAGGCTAAGTCCAACCAATTAAACATAGCATGCATATAACAAATGACTTTCATTTACAATCTTGTACATATGAATTACAAAATAGTATGCTTAATCAAATGACCCTAAGTCTTCCTATGGCCACTTGCCATCAGAGGCTCCTGCAGCATCCTTTCCTGAAAGGGGGTCCCCAACAACACGGGGTGAGATATACGAATATATCCAGTAAACCAGGGGCCCTTGGAGCATCTCTCCACCCCATAGTTCAATAACAGTGTAATAACAATGACAATAATAATGCAACAAATACATATCCATGCAAGTGTAAACAACATCTCCAGGAGAAATCCCTCGAGCTCTCGAGCTGTCCTAAGGATACTCAGATGCAAATAGTCCTACTGGCCAGCTAAACTACCAAGTATGATTTACGCATCGTCATGCTACATACCAACATAGGGAAACACCATCCTATGTCACACCAAAGCATGCAAATACGTATAACGAAGCATTACTCTATTTCATTGCATTTATATACAACAACACACCCATTACCCGTTCAGGGCTTGGTGGAACAATAAAGGGAATTACACCCAAGTTCCGAAGGCTTACCTCAATGCTTCCAACTTAACCTTTGTTCTTCACCAATCTTCACAACACAATTATCAATCCCAAGGAGCTAACCGAGCTCCATAGCTTGCTCCAATGGTTGGTTACTCACGGTTGGTCCAAATGCCTCAATCCTAAGCATCACATGGACAATATCAACAATCAACCAACCAAACCATTGATTACCAAAACAAGCCAAACCATAGTCAAATGCATAATTTTGTAATTTTCCAAACAAAATCATATGATTATATAAACTTATTTTCACCGATTAAATGTCATTCCTAGCATTTTTCTCAACATACTCTAGGCCTCAATCTTCCTAGAACCTAGTCCATTTACTCACATAATTATAAACCCTAAACACTATTCATCATCTTCCCTAAACATACATTTCTCATGAAAATAAAGTTCAAGAAGTAGAATCTTACCACCAATGGTTGCACAACCAAGGATTGGTTACTCCTCAAGCTTCCATGGAAGTAGGAACTCTCAAATCTCACAACTTCTCCAATGGGTCACAACTTTGGGAGGAGGAATCTCACAACACACTACTCCCCACCAAGACCCAAGCTAGGATTGTGAAAGAGGGGAAGATTTGGAGTGGTTTAGGCTTTGGAATCACTCAAAACCATCAATGGTAGCACACTATAGGGTTTTTCCCCTTTCTTTTCTCTTCTCTTCTTCTCCTTTCTCTCTTCTCTTCTTTTCTTCTTTCTTCTTTTTCAGCTGCACGGGTAGGGGAGGGGAAATAAGGGTTCCTTTAAGTGGCTTCCCACTTAACACAGGTTAAGTGGGTATTAGTTCATCTATCTATTCAATTCCATAAATTACCAAACTTTACCCAACAGTCTGGAATATTTTTCTAGGAATATTTCTTCTTCCATTTTTATATTTCGGGCACTTTTGTCTACACCCATTTATACCCCTTAATTTTCACAGAGTACACTTTTTTACCTCAAAAGTGACCCCATTTAATTTTATAAGGGACTTTACTTATTTTTACTCACTAATACATGCTTAATTATCTAATCACATGTATTTTGCTAATTAATTATTTTGGGCTATTGCAGTCACCCCACCTTTTAGCGATTTTGTCCGCAAAATCAAGAACGTACCTGTCCTTAAACTCAGGATACTGACGGAGAAGCTCGTCTTCCCGCTCCCAAGTGGACTCTTCAGGCATCCTTCCTTCCCATTGAACTTTCACCATAGGGATAGACTTATTCCTCAGCCTCTTCTCATCTCGCTCAAGTACTTTCAGTGGCCCAACAGGAGTTTTCAAATTTTCCCGAATCTCAACATTATCAGGTTGAACCACATGAGAAGGATCAGCTACATACTTTCTTAGCTGAGAAACATGGAATACATCATGTATATTGGATAGTTGAGGAGGTAAGGCAAGTTGGTAGGCAACCGGTCCTACCCTACGTAGAATCTGATAGGGTCCAATAAATCTAGGACTCAGCTTCCTCACTCCCAGGGCTCGCCCCACACTCGTAACTGGTGATAACTTTAGAAACACGTGATCTCCCTCTTCAAACTCTAGAGGCCGATGCTTGAGATCATAATAACTCTTTTGGCGATCTTGGGCCTTTTTCAGACGATCCCTAATCATTTTAATCTGTTCAGTGGTCTCCTGAACAAAATCTAATCCAAATCGCTCTGAGTCTCCAACCTCTGCCCAGCAAGTAGGTGTCCTACACCTGCGACCATACAAGGCCTCATGGGGAGCCATACCCAGACTAGCATGAAAACTATTATTATATGAAAACTCAACCAGTGGAAGGTATCGATCCCATGTCGTACCCTGCTCTAGAGTGCAAGCCCTCAACATATCCTCCAACGTCTGAATGGTCCTCTCAGTCTGACCATCCGTCTGTGGATGATAGGCAGTACTCAGTCTCAACCGAGTGCCAAGAGCCTCCTGCAATGCTCCCCAGAAGCGAGAAGTGAACTTCGGGTCCCGATCACTAACAATATTCTCAGGCACCCCATGAAGCCTCACAATCTCCTTCACGTAGAGCCTGGCCAATTTCTCAGCAGAGAAATCTACCCGAACTGGTAAAAAGTGTGCGGATTTTGTCAATCTATCCACAATTACCCAAATAGAATCATAACTAGCCTGTGTTCGCGGCAACCCCACTACCAAATCCATGGAGATACTCTCCCATTTCCATTCAGGAACATCTAGTCGTTGCAACATACCAGAAGGCTTTTGATGCTCAATCTTGGCCTTCTGACATACGAGACACTTGGAGACAAACTCTGCAATATCTTTCTTCATACTAGGCCACCATAAATGAATCTTTAGGTCCTGATACATCTTTGTAGCTCCCGGATGGATAGTGAATTGACCCCTATGGGCCTCTGTCATCACTTCCTCTGTCAACTGTCTAGGTACAACAATACAAACCCTGATATAATAGTATACCAACATCATTGCAGGATACACCACTCTGACCTTTCAGTCGTTTAGCACTTTCATTTTGCAGCTGAGCATCTTTAATTTTTGTCATCATTTCGTTCTCAATTCTTGTAATTTCGATGTCACAAATTCTGCCTGGAAAGACTTCAGACAATTTCATATCTTTGAACCTCTCGATTACATCAAAATCTCTCATCATCATGCTTGCCATGCTCACTGACTTTCGGCTCAATGCATCCGCTACAACATTAGCCTTGCCGGGATGATATTTCAATTCGAAATCGTAATCCTTTAAGAATTTAGTCCACCGTCGTTGCCTCATATTTAACTCTTTTTGATCAAATAAGTACTTAAGGCTCTTGTGGTCACTAAATATAACAAACTTCATGCCATACAAGAAGTGCCTCCACTGTTTCAATCCAAAAATGATTGCGGCAAGCCCTAAGTCATGAGTCGGATAGTTTTCTTCTTGAGGTTTCAGTTGCCTCGAAGCATACGCTACCACTCTCCTATCTTGCATCAGTACACAACCCAATCCCTTTTTAGAAGCATCACTGTACAACTCAAATTCACCTTCCGGATCAGGAAGTACTAACACTGGAGCAGTTGTCAACTTTTCCTTTATCTTATGAAAATATTCTTCGCATTCATGCGTCCAAATAAACGGAGTATCCTTCCGGGTCAAACGGGTCAATGGCAAAACCATTTCCGAAAATCCTTTAATAAATCTCCGGTAATAACCAGCCAAACCCAGAAAACTCCTTACTTCAGTCACAGTCTTGGGCCTTTCCCAATCAATAACTGCCTCTATTTTATTGGGATCAACCGCCACCCCATAAGCAGAAATGACATGACCCAGAAACTGCACTTGAGAAAGCCAAAATTCACATTTAGAAGGCTTTGCATACAACTGTTTATCTCTGAGGATTTGCAACACAGTTCTCAAGTGATCCTCATACTCTTCCTTACTCTTGGAATATATCAGGATATCATCAATAAACACAATCACGAATTGATCCAGAAACGGTTTGAAAATACGATTCATATAATCCATAAACACCGCCGGAGCATTAGTGAGTCCAAATGGAATTACCTGATACTCATAATGTCCATATCTAAATCAGAAAGCAGTCTTCGGAATATCTTCCTGCTTAATTCGGATCTGA
>JAVKPL010007656.1:0-30320 GCA_032173675.1 Gastrolobium villosum
AATTTAATTAACCCAACCACTGTGATTGTAACTGCGCTTAATATCATAATCAATGTTAACAATACCGGTGTACAACGGGCTGTTCACAACTACACACACATAGCCTGGACCATAAATCCTGAGACATTAATACAACTTTCACTAAGAAGACAATAATAAGTCTATGTGGCATGGATAAACCCCATGCTCACCAAGTTAACCATGCCCAATATCACTCCCAACATAATAATAACTGAAAACATAGACAACAGTCAATAACCAGCATCCAACATGTCAGCATAACACAGATAAATCTAACTCAACTCTGGCCTCCTGCCACCTGAGCCCTCAACATTACCTGAACCTGAAATAAGCGTCCCCAACAGTTGGTCAGATCTCTAAACAAGAAATCTCAGTAGAGCAACGGGCCTCAATGATCTTCCACCCCAAGCTCACTTACATGTGCATATAAGTTCAAAGCAATATCTCCAATATTAGTTCCAAAACTATGCAGTGCAATACTGGCCAGTGAAATGTAGGAATACGTCTATACCCACATGAGTAGTACAAGGAACAGCGCTTGCACCTCACCCACAGCCTCACCATATCGTATGTACCACATACTCAGGCTTACCATATAGGTGGACACCACATGCATATCATAAAGGCACATTGCATATAACAGCTCAACAGCATTTCCAAATATCAAAAGCATGTAACACAGCATGCATAAACCACATCCCCATGGGACATAGTGGAACCACAACATGGCTAAACCGAGGACACGAAAGCTTACCTTGCAAGCAAATCAATCCAAGCCAAGAGTCCAACCACTCTCAAGTCCAAACACAACAGTATCACAATCTGTTATGGACCAATGATATATCATTAATTATGCATCACAAGCATACAACTTAAAGACTACGCCTTTCCTTTACTTTTTACGTCTTAAGGCTTCCAACAAAGCCATAAGCCCTTAATCATGTGATTCTGACTTAGTTCATTAATTACAGAAGTCCAACTTCCTTAATCTAGGGTCCACAAACCTCCAATAGCCTACTATTCACACAGCGCAACTATTGTTCTTCGAAATCCCAGAATATCAGGATATTTCAAGGGACATATCCGGATATGCAATATCCGGATGTCACACTTACCATATTCGGATATACCATATCCGGATGTCCAGATCCCATATCCGGATATGAATATCCGGATACCGATATCCGGATATCTCACGACAGAATGCAGTTTCTGCATTTCGTGAATATCCATTCCAAAGGTCTAACTTTTAACCGATTATAGGCACTTAAACATTCATTTCTAGGTGTGTTTAACCTTCCTCACCCTTAAGTTATCAACTTAGCTCAATACATGCATCAAGGATCCATTTTTAAGTATTTACACTCATGATCATAGTTGGTATAACTTACCAAAACTCAAAAACAGGGAAAGGAGGACACTTGGAGCTCACCAACAGCTCCTCAAACTCAGACCCAGTAGGAGCACGGAAATGGCACCTCTAAGGTGGGTTCTTGCACCACAAGATGGCTCCTTGGCACCACCAATGCCAAGCCAAAGGTTCCAGCCACTCAAGCTCACCAACTCAGCCCACCACGCTCACACACAGCAGCAGAACACTGCCAAAAGACACTCCTTTCACTCCCACAAGGATGCTCACAAGTGTTTATGAAGGGAAAGAAGAAGGAATCAAGCAAAAGATGAAGACTTGATCCTCAAATGGTAAGGAAAGACAATGAAATAGTGCTCAGCAGCAAACCAACTCCCTTTCACGTAGGATTTGTTGCTGCCTAGGGTTTTGTGCCCTTAGTAGTAATATATATAGGCAATTGGTCAATTAACGCGCAGTATTAACTTTAATAACAACGCAAAAGATCTTGATCCCAAACTTTGGAATCTAAACCTACACATTTTTCTAAGATTTTTCATATTTTTATTTTATTTTTCGGAGCACCTTTCCGGTACGTGCTTTTCCATAGCCAATATCAGTTCTGGCATCAGATCACATTATTTTGACTTGAAACTTGTTTTACAAGTCCTACATAATATTCTAGTAATTATCATGCACTCGTTATAATTTTCCGGGACACATTTATACCGGGTAGCAGAACCGGTATCTGCACTTTTCTTGCGAAAAGCGACTTTCAGCATTCTTACCCACTAATTATAATTATTTAAGCCAAATAATAATTATTAAGGTCAATTATGGAATCATTTACTAATTATCATAATTAATTCACTAATTACCTTAATTAACGGTACGAGTTCTTACATCTGGCACCCAAATAAAATTGGCCTACCAAACGCCCCCTTAGGAAATTATTTATTTGAGTAAATTGTTCATCACCATTTACTCCTGGTAACGAAAAAGGGTAGAATCATTCAATCCTGCCAATTAACTCTCGATTTTAGCTAACTTGGTAATTAGTATCTCCCGACATGCCTGTTATTATCATGCATTACAAAATATGATCATAAGAAAAAAGATTTATTTTAAAAAAATAAATGGGAAATATTTTAAAATCTATAAATAAGAGTGCATTTAATATTGATTTAAATTAAAGAGATAAGTTAACCTTTTTTTTTGGTACATAAGAGGTAAGTTAACTTAACTCACTTTTTTTTTGGTTACAGCAAGGGGCAATGCCCCCACAAAATAAAAGAAAAGCAAACAAGAAGGAAGGAAAAAAACAGAACAAGAAACAGCAGAAAACAAAACATCAAACACTAGCAGAAAGCCAGGAACAAGCATCATCCTGTATTTCTCCTAGCAGCCACCTTATTCAGACCCGGATCCAAAAGATCAGCAGCAAGAAGATTTAACAGATCGCTGTGAGGGGAGGAGATTGATTTGAGCCCAAAGGAATCATCCAAAGCCTTCTTCGCAATCCAATCCGCACAGGTGTTGCTACTCCTAGGAATTTTATTCAATAAGATAGTCCACTCTTTCATTAAAAAGACTCGAATCTTAGCTACCAATGGCAGCTTTCGAGTATCATTACCATGATTGGTAAGAAGGCAAAACGCTTGAGAAGAATCAGTTTCCAACACTAGTTTCCTCCAGCCATGCTTCCAGGCGAAATCAAGTCCATAAAGGAGAGCCCAAAGTTCAGCATGCAGAGGAATGCAAGAGCCAATGAAGGCTGAGAAACCGCCACACCATAATCCATTCCTATCCCTCAAGAGACCACCACAAGCTGCCCGATTACCTTGCACAGCCCCATCCACATTTAATTTCAGAAAGTCCTCCGCAGGCCTAATCCACGATGTAGGAAGTTGAGAGTGAGAAGTTCCTGAAAATGTTTTTTTAAACTTAGCCAAACAGAACCTATTTTCCTCAATTTCTACAGCAATAGCCTTTGAAGGATCCTCAGGACGCTGGAAACCTTCTTCGTGAATTTCCTTATTCCTCCATAACCACAAAAAGTAGCAAGTGGTAAAGAAAGAGTCTCTCCAATCCTTGAGGTTGCTGTTGTTTGAAGTGAGATTCAGAATCATCCACTCCCTAAAAGAAATCACAGTGAGGAAACTCGGTGGAAGAGGGTGCAACATGGGCAACAACCAGCACTTTCTTGCCTTCCAACAATCTCTAAACACATGAAGGCAATCTTCAATCACTTCAGGGCAGAAAGGGCACTTATTGGAACTACCACTCCACTTTGATATTGACTCTCTTGTTAGCATTCTATCATGAAGCATTTTCCAGATAAGCATTTTGACTCTTTCCTTGCCTTTCCACTTCCAAATACGGTCCCAACAGTCAATGGGGGAAGGATTGCTAGAATCTAACAAGTTATTGTATGCCAGCTTAACTATGGAATGCCCAGGGTTCCAGTTAGTCCAAGCTATGCTATCCTCCTCGGCTTCATCATCTGGATGAGGAATGACAAGAATTTTGTTCACCACATTAAGGTCAAAATGGTTCACAAGATAATGCCCATTCCAGCCTCCTTCAGAAAGGAAAATACTGCTGCTAATCTTTAAATCCAAGACCTCTTGGGAAGGAAGGGTATGAGTATGAGCAAGGAGGTTTGGGCTGAGACCAGTCCAATTGTCTTTCCAAAAATCAATCTTCTTGCCATTACCTATTTGCCAAGAAGTATTGCTTATCATTTGAGGCCAGACCTTACAAATGCTTTTCCACAAGTGAGAATCATAAGGTTTACTAACTACCTCTTTTAGCATATCTTTTCTCCTGCCATATTTGGATAGCAAGACTTGGACCCAAAGCTGAGATGGAGACTGAACCATATTCCAAGCACACTTTTGGATGAAAGCTTCATTCTGGATGCGGAGATTGAGAATACCTAACCCACCCTGGTTTTTAGGGAGTTGAAGGTGTTCCCAACCGATTGCATGATGCTTCCTATGAACCTCAGTATCTCCCCAAATGAAATTCCTTTGCTTCTTTTCAATTTCTTCACAAATACCCACAGGTAATAAGCTGTTTTGCATGTGGAACATAGGGATAGTGGAGATGACCGATTTTGCTAGAGTCACTCTACCTGCCATAGATAGACACTGATTTTTTCAACCATTGAGCCTATTGTTAACCCTATCCATGATCTCTCCATAGTGAAGTTTACTAGTCCGGCCATGTTTCATTCTGTATCCCAGGTATCTGCCCAAGTTTTTTGTTTGAGCAAAACCACTAATCTTTACTATCTCATTAGCAACATCAATTGGAACATTTTTGGAGAAGAAGATATTAGATTTTGGATAACTCACCTTCTGACCAGACATGATCCCGAACTTTGTGAGGCACTCCATTACTGTCTTGATTTGGTCAATTTTGGCTTCTCCAAAGAGTAACGAATCATCAGCGAAGAGGAGATGAGATATGGATGGTCCACCTCTACCAGCTGCCATTGGCTTCCACTCTTTCTTTGCAATTGCATCAGAAATCAAGTGTGTCAGTTTTTCCATACAAAGCACGAAAATGTAGGGAGATATTGGACCTCCTTGCCTCAAACCTCTACTCGGAAGGATGCTACCAGCCTTGGAACCATTCCAGAGGATTTCAAGCTCAGCTGAAGTGATGCACTGCATTATGATATTCACCAGAGATTCTGGGATGTTTATCTCAGACAACACTTTATATATAAAATTCCAAGACATCCTATCATAGGCTTTCTCTAAGTCGATTTTGATTGTGAAGAATCCCCTTTTCCCCTTCATTCTATTCATAGAGTGAACCATCTCTTGAGCAATGATAATATTGTCCTGGATTTGTCTTTTAGGAACGAAACTGACTTGTTGAGGAGAAATCAATTTGTTGAGAAGGGGTTTCAGCTTGCTCACTATAATCTTGCTGATACCTTTATAAAGAACAGAACACAAAGCAATCGGGCGAAATTGGTTAATCTTTTCTGGTTTTTCCAGTTTTGGAATGAGAACCAGAAAGGTTTTATTTAGATCCTTCACCTCATCCGGCTTCTCCCAAATCTGATGCACACAATCAACCACTTGCTTTTTCATAATATCCCAGTTTTTTTGGAAGAAAAAGCTGGGAAGCCATCTGGACCAGGAGCTTTGAGAGCATTCATGGAGAAGAAAGCTTCCTTGATACTCAATTCCGAGATAGGATCCTTCAAGGTTGTCAACTCAGTCTCCTCTAATGCAGGCCAGCAAGTATTGGTGACTTCCCAAGGTCTGGAGTGATCTTCTTCAGTAAAAAGATTAGTGAAGAAATCATGAATAATCTTGTTCAGGCTGTCTTCTTCTCTAACCATATGACCCTCATCATTCTTGAGCTCTAAAATTTTGTTTCTTGCTCTTCTAATTATGGTAGTTGTATGATAGAATCTTGTGTTACGATCCCCATCCTCAATCCATTTGCATCTAGCCTTTTGAAACCAAAGAGCTTCTTCTTGTTCTAAAACTCTATTCAACTCATCCTGAAGAGCAAAATCAAGATCAGATTGGGCAATATCATGCTGGTTGGTGTGGTTAATCTGGGTCTCTTGGATTCTTTTTAAAAGGTAATCCTTCCTAACTTGGATACAACCAAAAACTCTTTTATTCCAAGATTTAAGCGGATCAATTAGGTTTTCCAAGCAAGTGACAATCTTGGTATGGTGGTTCCAGATAAACTTGAGAAAGTGAACAAAAGTGCTATGACTCTGCCAAGCTACCAGGAATCTGAAAGGTCTCTCTTTCCACTGGTTCTCATTGGGGAAAAGAGAAAGAAGAAGAGGATTATGATCTGAGTTTAGTCTTGGTAAAGCTCTAACATCCGCATCTCCAAAAGTGGTTCTCCAAGCTGCATTTGAACAAATTCTGTCAAGTCTCTTGAAGACTCTATCAAGATGAAGCCATTTGGGTCCCCTCCAAGTGAATTTAGAGCCTCTACAACCCAGATCCAGCATATGGCAGTCATTTAACATGTAGGAAAACTTCTGACATCTAGCAATATTCACAGGGGCTCCCCCTCTTTTCTCTTTTGAGGAAGCTATCTCATTGAAATCCCCCATCATAGCCCAGGGTCCCGTCATGCTACCACTGATTCTTCTCAGATCCGTCCAAAGCTCATCACGGACTTCCTCTCTAGGATTGGCATAAACCACAGTGAGATGAAAGGAAGGACCATGATTAACAGAACAAGACAAGTGAATGAATTGATTAGATTTCTCTATGACAGATATATTGAACCTTTCTTCTTTCCAAAGAATCCAAATACCACCAGAAAAACCAATAGCATCTACTAGAACATACTGGTTGAAACCAAGTTGTTTTATTTTCTTCAGGGCTGCTATACCACTGATCCTAGGCTCTAGGATGGCAACCATGCCAATCCTATACTTTTTGATGAAATTTCTTAGGGATGTCTTAAAGGACTTTTTTGCAGCACCCCTAACATTCCATACAAGGCAATTCATTAAATAACTAAATTGGTCCCAGGTTTGCAAAGTACCTGGTTACTTTGTGTCCTATGCTCAGAGGCATCTTCCCTGTTTGGATTCTCCATCTCCATCCCATCTTCTGAAGCTCTATCTGGAGGTTCAGCTTTCCACGAGGTCTCCTCACTGCCCGAATTGGAAATTTCCATCTCTGCAGGAATGGCAACAGTCTCACATAGCTCACCAACATCCTGACCACCCTCAATGTTTGTTGACTGAGTGGCAGCTATCTTGGAACAAAGCTCTATTTCAGTTTCCACATTGGATTGAGCCTTACTATTAATGATGATAGTATGGGCTGGAGATTCTTGCCTTGGTTTGCTCTTCCAAGTTGTCTTATTGGATGAAGGGAGCTCTATTGGTTTGGAGCTAGACCCACTTTGAGGAGATGCAGTGGTGAACACAAAGGAATTGATCTTGTCTTTCCCTTTAGTTTTATGTCTGTTTTTACCTGTGGCTTTTTTTTCCCCAGACTGGAGCTTCACATTAGCTGCTGGGCTACTGAGCAGAGAGGAGCTGCCCCCCTTGTTCTCCTTTTGTTCCCCCAGAAGGGTTTTCGAAACTGAGCTAATCAGCTCTGTATTTTCAGGATCCTTCCTTATCTCCTTTTTCTGGTTAGAGGAACTCCCATTATTAGAGATATCAGCTCCAAAAGTTCGCTCTTCTTTTGTATCCTTCATCTTTTGAGAGAAATTTTTCGGGAATTTCTTCTTCTGCACAACCATCCAGGGCCCCACACTCTGGTTCTCTGAATTTTTTTCTGTATCAGACACATTCGTGCTCCGATTAGGTTGCACTTCAGCAGGGTTCACATTCTGATTGCATTGCTCTTTATTGTGCCCATACTTTCCACACTTTACGCAAATTAAGTAAAGACTCTCGTATTCCACCTTAAAGATTCTGTCCTCCAGAATATATTCTCCTCTCAGGGTTTTGGATAAATCCAATTCAACACAGACTCTCGCAAATTTCCCCCTATCACCCGTAGATGTATTTCTATCAACCTTTAACACTTTCCCAATAGTATCACCAATGATTTTCAGAAAAGACATCACACAGAATTCTTGGGGAATACCTGGAAGACGAATCCACGTAGCAATTCTATGAATGTTGGCTTTGAATGGATCAAAAAAAGGTTCCCACTTCCTGATTGCCAGATAGTGCCCCATCAAAACCCATGGGCCGCCGGTAAGAGCCAGGTTCAGATCTTCAACGCTTGTGAACCTCACCGAGAAGAAATCATTTCCTAAGTCGGCTACAGTTAGAGGACCCGCTTTTGCCCATAGGTTAGCAAGCTTGGTCTTCATATACATCACTCCTACCTTCTTGCCCAGAAGTTTGACTATGATTGCATTTTTCCAGGGGCTTCTAAGTCTTTGTTTGGCTTCCTCCGTGCATCTTATTCTCACTGACCCATCTGCTCCGTAAATGGTCTGGAACCCTTGTTCATTGATTACCCCTAGACTCGGGTCAAGAGGTTCACTCACTTCCTCTGTTAGATCGGCTTGCCAAGAGTCTTCTTCACCCTTAGTATTGTCGCTGGATCTAAGGGCTGCAGCGAAAGACATCATTTTCCCAGAGGGAATACGTTCAGAGATGTTGCCTAAACTTGCACCTCTGTTAGATGAATCTGGAGAAAATTCCTCTCCATTTTTGGAACGCTTGATACTCTTCCTCATTAGATCGTTTGATTCAGGTTGTGTTGTTGTTGATGCTGGACCGCCGTGACTTTCGTTGGAGGAACCCATCTCGTTTGCCCTAGCAGAGAGAAAAACATAGGATGCTTTCTTTCAAAATATAACTCACTTTAATTCAAGGATGATATATACTCTCTCTCATATACTTTAGAGATTTCTTATTTTATAAAAGTCTCACCCTAATAATAAATGCTTCAAGGTAAATAATCTTTGTCCTTAATCCCTACATGAGGGTGACAATTCGAGTTAACACGACATGACATGTTATGAATTTAGCACGAACTTGAATACACTCAATAAGAATATGACACGAATTTAAAAAAGGATCAAAACCTTTGACATTAACACGATTTGTTTATTTTGTTGGTTGACACGACATGACACGTATAATCCGTTAATCTCAAAGTGTGTTACTTATTATGTGAGTTGATACCACATGACACAAATGAATAACCTACCAATTTCAAAGTGTGTTACTTATTACATGTGTTGACATAGCACTAGATAACACACGATATGAATAACCTGTAAAACGATTATTAAGGGTCAATTTCATCTAGCGGATTAACACATAACATGAATTTCTCGTGCCTTAATTGTTTATGTCGTGTCAGTGCGTTGCTAAAAATTGCCATCTCTCATTACATTAATATGCTTTGTGATTCTTTTAAATTTGAAATGGTTTTTTCAAATATATCATGATTGAGTTGGATAAGCCCGTGACTTATAAGAGATGATCTCTCTCAACATTTATTTTTTTTCATTCACAAAACTTGAATTTGAGGCATTACATAAAGAGAAATCAAATTCCTTATCACCCGGACTAAGGCACATGCATATACTCCTATTTAAATTTTGAGTACATATAAATAACTATAATATTTGTATTTTTTTTATGTTATAAAAAAGAATCAGACAATTATTAACACTATAAACATATTTAAACAGCAATTTCCTTTTTCATACATTTTTCCTTCAACTTATTGATAGAATACTTGCAACATTTGTTTATTAGAGTACTTGTCAAATTATTCCAAATTCGAAATGCCTTGAAACTAATTATACAAATGCTTTGCCAATCTTGGTCTAGCAACAGCAATCAAGGGCTCAACCTTAGGCATAGTCATTCCATAAACTTCTTTAGTATCTATATCTTGAGGATTTAAACCCATTGGTGGTGCCCAATCAAAGCAATGAAAGAGTCGAGCCAAAGCCATTAAAACCAAAGTCACTCCAAGTGGTGCCCCAGGACACTTCCTCTTTCCCGCACTAAAAGGTAATATCTTGAAGTCCACTCCATGACTTATCTCAACTCTACTCCCATTACCTAGCCAATGTCTCTCTGGCCTAAACTCTTCAACATTGTCCCAAATCTTAGTGTTACGTCCCAAACCATGGGTGTTGATGAAGACACGTGTCTTGGCAGGTATGTAGTAACCATTGATGGTTGTAGCACGAAGAGATTCATGTGGAATAAGGAATGGCCCTGCTGGGTGCATACGGAATGTTTCGCGCACAACACATCGTAGGTAATTAAGTTGGGTCAAGTCAGATTCTGTTACCATTCTATTGGGACCAACTACTGCATCAAGCTCTTGTTGGATTTTGTGGAGAACATGTGGATGCTTTATTACCTCTGCCATTGCCCATTCATTTGTAACCGCTGAAGTATCTGTTGCAGCAGCTATCATGTCCTACACATTGCCAATCATTATTTTCATAATTATACAAATTAATAGCAATGACTTAAATTTATAAGGGTGTTCGAGATATATAAAATCATTAATGTAGCATCACCCAACAATTTAAGCTTTTAGATTGAATTAGTTATTTACATGAATTGATTCTCGCCGTCCTCCATTTAGTTAATAATTAATTAAGTATTGTGGAATTTCTTAGCACATATAGGTGGACCTGTACATTGTTCACATTTCAAGTCCAATGGGCTCTCATATGAGGGAGCGTGTTAGAGATATATATAATCATCAATGTAGTCTCACCCAAAAGTTTAAGTTTTTGGGTTGATTTGATTCTTTTCAAAAGACGTCATTTTTTTTACATGGTTTAAAATACATTCTTAATCTTAGTTATTGATCTCGTTTATATCTAGCGGTCCAAGTGACTAATAAATTAAAGTTATTATATATAAATAGATTATTAACATTTGAGAATTGAATGTAAGATTAAGGTTATATTTATAATCTCTTTTCTCTTATAATTATTTTTATTTTCATTGAATCAAAATCAAATCAACGACTGTCACTCAATGCCAATTTATAATTGTTGATTTTATTTTGATCCAATAATAATAAAAGTAATTGTAAAAGATTGAAAGAAAAAATATGGTATAAGTATAAAATCTCTCATTATGTATTACTCTTATACTTGTCTAAAATGATCGTGATCTAAATTTATTACTAGAGTATAGTAGTTTTAACTTGCACTTTTAAACTTAATTAATGGGGAAATAGGTTGAAAATTAAAATTAGGTGGTCAATAATTACCTATAACGTTTAGAGAGAGAGAAACAATGCTGTATCTTATTCAGAAAGTGTTAAACAATAGAAAATGAACCCAAAATGTAAAAAAATGAAAGAAAGAAGAAAGTGCTAATACCTGAATCAAAGCTTTGATTTCTACATCATCCATGCATTGTTTTCCATCTTCACCTGGCAAAGAGAGTAAAACATCCACAAAATCCATATCTTCTTCACCTTCCTCAGCTATTCCCTTCTTATCCTTCCTAGCCTTTCTATGCTCTTCAATAATCTTGGAGTGAAAGTCATCCACTCTTTTTTCCACTTCCCTCATTTTCTTTTCACACCCATAAGGATCCACCCACCTCCACATTGGAAGGTAGTCACCTAAATATATCACACCCAACAACCAAAACAACTCATGGGTTATGTGCATGAATTCCATAGCCTCTTTGGGGCCAGCAGATTCAGACCCAAAGTATTGTTTTCCTAACAACATTCTAGTAACATTGTTCATTGAGAAAGCACCTAAAACTTCCCTTAAGTTAATGGGCTTTCCTGTTTGGGCCCGAGCCCAAACATACTTGACAAGATGTTGTGCTTCATCTTGACGATGTTTTGAGAAGGATTCAAGCCTCTTGGTTGTTAACAAATGTTCCATGCAAATTCTTCTCATATGCTTCCAATGAGGACCTAGAGGGGCTAGTGCAACATCACCACATCCATATGCTAAATGAACAGCAGCAAGAGTGTGTGGTCGAGAGGCAAAAACATCATCTTGGAAAAGAAGTATTTCACGTATAATATCAGGATCATTAGTAGTAATAGCATCAATGTTACCCAATTTAAGATAAACTAAAGGACCATACTTGTCACATAAAGATGCCAAATCTCTATGTGGGAGTTTCCCTAATTGGAGGAGGTTACCTACAATTGGCCACCTTGGTGGGCCAGGTGGAAGCTTCTTGTTCTTGTGCAAAGAAAGAGACCTTCCTACGAGCCAATAACGAATGATTTTAGAGGCTAGTGCTATTAGAAGTAAGGTTGAGATAAATGTGGCTAAAACCATTTTCTTATATCAATTGCTTGAACTAAACAAAGAAAACTCGTTTGTTTCAAATACACCCTTTGTTTGCAATGTTCCTAAGAGGCATTTTGTGATGAGTGGATTGAATTCTGGCCCTGTTTTCAGTTATGATCTAATCCTTTTTATAACATGTTTAAGACTAAAATATATGAAAGGAGTTTTCTTTTATAAGTTTGGATGCCTTAACAGTTCACAATCTTTACGTGTTTTCATATCATATTTTTTGTTTTTTTTTTTTCTTGTTAGAAACACTCTTATTTTATATTGATGCATCTAGAGGTGGCTAGGACATCATGCGCATGATGATTGTTTACTAGTTCCTTTCTTATTGAAGAAACGAATGTTGCATTTCTCCTACTTTAATTTTTGCGTATAATTACGATTTGCATGATCTATTTCTTAATTAGGCAATGAGTTCATATATCTTTGCAATTTTAGGTGATCAGATTTCAATATACGAAATATATAAAAGTTTGTTTTTGTAATGCTAAATAAATTGGCGGGAATGTAATTTTATTTAGTGTAATATACACAATATAATTAACAAGAGTAATATTATTTATACATCTAGATTAACACTGGCGTGATGTATGAAGTTATAAAAACATATTTTACTAAAAATAAACTAGTATAAAATTGTTTTACTTGACAGTGCATCATAATTAAATTCATAAAAATTAACTAGTATAAGAAAAATAAGGTTGATATACCAACGTCCATAATTTCATCTATCCCTGATCCTACTTTTAAGCCAACAATGGGTGCAGTGTCAGTACCTGCGCACACAATTTTGGGTTCCGACAAGTTTAATTCACAAAATGGATCATTTGTTAATCCTCCCCTGTTGAACTTTGGGAATAAAGTTGTTCAGTCAACAGAGGTGACTGCTGCTGATGCTCCGTCAAAGGAGTCTACTGAATCAGGTCCAATATTTGGTTTGGATAAAGTTGCATCGTCAAAGGAGCCAGATGCTGATGATGTTCCGTTATTTACCTTTGGCAACGACAAAGTTCCCCTACTCTCATTTGATTTCTCATCATCAGTTGGTGGTGAATCAGATAATGCTGATGCTAAGACTGATATAATTAACTTGAATCAGATGATGCTGATGCTAAGACTAACATAGTTGTTGGATCTTCTCCTCCATCATCAGAGCCAGCTGTTTCATCTGCAGCATCGTCATCATTGTTGACATCACCTGCTAATATATTTTCTTTTAGCAACAGATTAAATCAAGATAATGGACCTGTTGCTTCAAGCGCTACATTTGCCTCTCCATTTCCATCTATTGGTAAAAATAATTTTAGTCAGAATATATTCAGTAGCTCTTCCCTTGCAGCAAGCAGCAGCAGCATCAGTGCCACAGCAACTTCCTCTAGCACTAGCATGACAACTAGCACCTCGAGCAGTTCCTCCACCCAAGTGGTGGCATCTTCATATCCTACAACTTCCTTCTGCACCGATCTGTTTTGGGTTCGTGATTCTTATCCCTCTATTGTTGCACGTATAGTTTGGTTGAGTGATCTGTCAAAACACTTTGTTGTTGCATAAATGACTGCTTGGTGTTAGGATTAGTGTATGTTGTAGAAATTTGATGAGCAAGTCGTCGAATAGCATAATAGCATTTAAAAAGGGTGTCAAAGTCAAACACCATCTGACTTTTTGTTTGATTTCTGTTGCATCTAATAAGTTGAGTCCGGCTAAGCTGCTTTTGAGTGTTTTGATAGCTCCCTGATGTGTATGACCAATCATCTTTTGGCTTGTGAAGTTTGCATCTTGCTATTAATTTAACTATTTGATATTGAAAGTGTTCTGTATTGGTATTTTTAAATAGTGAAACTATATTGTGTAAAGTTGAAGCCTTATATAGTTTGATCTATTGATATGTGCTCTTTGAAATTAATTGAGTATAGTTACTTTTCCATACGATGTTAGCTTTTCAAGTACTGAAGAGACTGAATGGATAGTGAATTTCACTGCACTTAATCTCTTTTGAAATTATCCCTGGAGTGTATAAATGTTTTGTTATCTAAAGGCTGTGGCCTAGTGGCCTTTGTAGCCTAGTGACTCTAATACCAAGTTTGATCCTTCATGTCTCAAGATCACACTTTGACCCACCTTTTCTGTGCCAATATTAGATTACAAGACTTCTGCTCTAAGCCTCGTTCCAAAAAAAAATGAATATATTTTAATTTTGTGGTTGAGGTTATTGTGTGATCAACCATATCTTGTAAGTTGGGATGACATTAGCAGATGCAGACATAATGTTAGTAAGTTTTTTATTGCTTTAGATGTTAATTTCATCTTGAAATCTTACCTATTTGTTGAATGGAGAATATTTTTTTTTGGTTTTATGTTTTTTGTCCCAACTCCAGCTGCTTTTATTTCAAATCAATGATATTTATGGGACTTTTATCTATAGGCATAGCAATGAAGTAACCTGTTAACCATGTAATTAACTACTTGAATTTTTTAGAATGTTCCCTATGTGTTCGTCTCATCAAAACAAGCACTTGGACGAGCACGTGGAGTCACCTGGCCAGTCATTTCATGTTCTATGACAACTAATGATGGAAGCCAATTGAAATCCCAAATACAGCAATTAAAGGTATGCACTATTCTTCCCTTTAATAATTTTTAGGTAGTTGCAAACTATATTTGTTATCATCGTATGTTAATATTAAACAAACACGCTTACTGAGTATATTTGATTGGTATCTATGCAGGATGCTATTGAAAAGCTATTAATCTGAAAATTTGATATTCGGTATGATGGGCTTCTTGAGTTGTGCTGAATGCTCCTTCAGAGGCTTTGACTGGTCGAGTTGTGTTCAACAGGATAAAGTCCTTTATATGTAAACTTACATTAATATTTATCTCTGCTGCAAAAGATTATTGGAGAGCAATATTTTTGAAGTCAGTGCGAATGATGTTTACTATCTAAGGAAGCACGGACACTTGTAAAAACAGGAAGAGTCGGATCCGACACGCTCAGACACGCTCCGACACGCTCCGACACGGTATCGGATACGCGGTTGACTTTTTCCGACACGTTGACCATTCCGATACGCGAATTTGACCATTTTTCGACACGTTGACCATTCCGACACGCGAATTTGACCGTGTCCGACACGGTCAAATGACATTTTCGTAATTTTTTTTATTTTTTTATTTTTTTATTTTTTTTAATTTTATTTTTTTTAATTTTTTTTATAAAAAATTTAAAATTTATTAATAAAGCTTCCACTTGATCATATCAATTTTATTTTTTTGTCTTTTTTCCCCTTAAGTAGATAAGAAATCATCCCAACATCATTGTTGTCAATTCCTATTACGCTCTTGTTGTATCTCATTCTCTCTGATCTCTCTATCTAATATGATTTGTTCTCTCTATCTGATATTATATTTCTCTCATCCCAGTTTTTATTTTTTTTATTAAAGCTTCCATCTTTATAACGTGTTGATGGGTATTATTAATTTAGTTCATTTTTTTTTGTTAAATTATTAAATATTAAATGAAATATACACTATATAAATTAAAAATATTATTTAATATTAAAACGTGTCCCAACGTGTCGAAATCCAAAAAAATTTAGAATTGACGTGTCGGAGTGTCGTGTCGTGTCGTGTCACGTGTCGCGTATCGTATCGGTGCTACATAATTTACTATTATTATAAATTGTATCGACGCTACTATTTGGTGCCATTAGAAATTTTAAACTACCTGATTATTTTGGTCTTGTTTTTGGATAATCAGAATAGTTATATTCAGACATAGAAAGTAACAAAAGCAAGCCAAAAGCTTGTCGGCACTATTCTGCCACAACTAACAATACCTTAATTCCCTATTTCTCACATTGCCTGTGAGTTCAGAACCTAAAAAGAGCCAACATAAAATTGCGTATACTATTTACCAAAAGAAAAAAAAATTTTGCTTATGCGTTTTCTCACATTCCTTGTTCTGTTTGTGCCTAATGTGATTCATACCAGAACAAATTGGTGCCTCTAAATTCATCTCATTCGATTTGCCTAGACTTGAGCTGAAGACAAATCTTCTATAATATCTATAACCATATAATAGAAATAATGTGCTAAACTCAATAATGATCAAGATATTGAATATCTTGAAAAAAATGAACAAAATATTTAACGATTTATTCTCCAATTCAGCATTGTCTTTGGAAAGCTTTTTTTTTTTTTATTTATAAATTTGATTAGTCTCGGATAGCTAGTTATTTCTTTGTTTCAAATGTAATTGGTTTTAAACGTAGGTCGATACAAATTTAACTTGTTTAACTAACCAAAATATTATCAGGAGTTATGACTAGCTGTATTTTTCGTTATTCCTTAAACATTAGTGGAAATTAGGAAATTAGAGTTCTCCAAGAAAGACTTGATTCAACACACGAGTGAGCTGGTTGGATTGACTAGGGATAGTATATTTCCTCGAGGGCATATCAAGTTGTGGCTCACACTGGGAAATGGTCTCTTTCCAAAACATTTTAAGGTAAAGTTATTGATCATCGACAACCCTTCAATAATATAATGTCATTTTTTGTATGCTCTTTATCGGCATCTCCACTTGGATATGTAGTTTCTCAATACATTGGTCACTATAAAAGAATATCAAGCCATGACTCTACGCTAAATAAAAAGCCTTAATGTATAAAGGGAAACAACATCGGTCAATTGTAGAGCACCCACATCTTCTTGGCAATATACGAAGTACGAGAAGACATATGAGACACTTAACTCCAACTAAAGGAGACTTGGAGTCTTTTCAATTGGATGTCAAACCAGATCATATCATAAAGATTAGAGGAAATCTCACCTTTGAAATTGGAGAAAGGCGAGCTACAATTGTCAAAAAGCAAAATAAAAATCATTTTACTCGGAGATCTCGACATGACCACCATGCCTCGAATCTACTCATGGTCGTGGGTAAGCACATAAGCATCCATCCACAACATCTTCATGCCTACATCCATGAGGTTGTACGTCATATGACATGTAAGTAGCCTGATGTCATACTAGTCTGATCGAGTCGACCAAAGCCCTTTCTTGGTGACTCTGGACTAGGAACAATGTTTAGTGAATAATCAAATAGTTGACTTGAGCTTTCATGATTATGATCTTACCATAGATCCTCAAGATACATTTTGATTATTTCAAGGGTCTTTATATGTAAACAATAATAAAGTAAATGGAAACAAATAAAATAGAAAAAGTATATCTCTAAATATTATTCATGAAATAATGTCAAAATATAAGGTGTCATTTGACTATGAAATTGTCTCGAGCACACCTATTGTAACACCCCGTAGTACTCCGGTGTTAACATACATGATATTTAGCGTACATAGCGGATGATTTTATATAATTAAAGAACGTCTTGTAAAAATACGAATAAAATTTTTCCAAAAAAATTTCTGAAAATTTTTCTAAAAACGTTCACATGAGATTTTACGAAAGCGTAAATCTAAAATATACAACTACTAATTAATCTCATTAGCCAGTATTAGTGGCCATTGAATAACCGGATATGACAACAAGTGTCATTCCTGCCATAGTCTCCCGGACGGCATAACGGCTTTTTAACGGATAACCGAGAGATAAGAATCTCACGCACAATTACACTTGACAGACATAGTTAGATAACAGACAACTTGCAAGTCAGACACGGACTGCAATCCCCATATTCAGTACATACATAATGGCTCCGTGGCCAAATTAATAAATTCATACAAAATGTCTATATGTCCTCATCACATGCATGAGATAAGGATTTGCTGATAGACGGACTGGATGGCATGTTGGGCTTGGGAAGGGACGGTGGTGATCAAGAAGAATTTATGCCCAATTAAAATAAAAATCCAAAAATGGTAGACTATGGAAATGGAAAGCAGCGTTGAAACAAAATACTGGGTGGGTGATTGATTATTCTCTTTGGAAGCTCTGCTTCTTCCTCGGAGTGACTAGAATTGCTTCCATGCGGCCGACCAAAACCCCAATTAAAATAGAAAATGGGAGATATTCATGGGTAGGGTAGGTACATAGGAGTCAATGTTGGAGATCTGATATCACTTATACTGGGCAACTTAACGTTGTGAGCTCTAAAGAGAAGGAACAAAAGATTTGATACTGTTGTACATGAATTCAAGGGAAATTTCAGTAGTAGTGTGTTCTATCCAAATGAAAAATCAACTTTTAAGATATGATAAACATGTATTTTTTCTCTTTCCTAATTAAGTCTTTACCGACCCCGGAGACGGGGCGCGCATAGGTTACAAAAAGAATAATGTTAGTTACACACGTGATTTCACGTACGTTCATGCATGAATTCACGTAAAGAAACGAAATTCATGCATAAATGAAAGTACGTGACGGTGTATGCATGTATTAAATTTTTTTATAAAATCTTAAAAATTTACCGTTCACCCATAACTTTGTTTTTATATCAAGTATGATATCAGTTAACTTTCTATCTATCTATTTATTTATTTATTATTTATTTATTTACCTTTTATATATCCCTGGGTAAAAACATATTCCATGGAAGATACGCTGCCACAACCAACAATAGCTTATTTTTTGTTTTTTTAAACTAATGGGCCCACTTGATTGTATGAGTAGGAGAAAAACTCCTCTCATGTTGCATGAGAAAATGCAACCCCATATTTTTTAGCTTAAAAGTTATCGAATGCTTAAGCTAGAAATAAACATTTTGGTAAAATAATTTATATAAGCGCTAAATTTATAATTCTAAGTAAAATTAATATGAAAGGTTTATAATTACAAAAATCTATAATTTTGGTAAAATAATTTATATAAACACAAATCCTGGTGTGGCCAAAAATCCATCTGCTTATGCTTCTCATGGCTTTTGTTAAACTTTCTCTCTCTCTTCTCTCTCACTCTCATTTCTTCTGTTAAACTCACTCACTTTCTCTCTCTCTCTCTCGCTCAACATGTCTTCCTATGGTGCACCCTTCTCAACCGCGACGAGACTAACCTAACGGCTCCTCTCTACACCATCGAAGTGGACGTTAACCGGTCTTCCAATCCCTTCTGCGATCATTGCCGCTGTGCAGGTACGTTTACAATTTCCAATTTTTACCTATTGGGATTTTCGTTTGGTTGATGATTCATGAACTGGGTCGGTTCGATTTTGCAAGAATTTTGATTTGTTTGTTTGATTTCTGAATTGGGCATGCGTCTTTAATTTGTTCGAGTCTTGAATAGGGTTCTTTTTTTTCGTGCTTTCTTTGACGTCGTCTGTTGTGGTTGTTATCATCGTGATCAATATCTCTGAATAGGGTCTTTCTTTTGATAATGAAGTTGATATGGGTTGGTCACCAATTTTGGATTTTCTTTGTTTTTTGTTTTCTTTTTAGATTTAGCTAGTGATTTGTGAATTTAGTTTTGTTTTGCCAGAATATTGATTTATTCTGAAAAGGGTTCGTTGGAATTTTGTTGATTTCCACCACTTCTGGTTTTTGTAGTTGTGATTTAGTTCTCTCTTTTAATTAGAAACTGAAAGGGGTTGCTACTGATACTGATAGTGTGATACTAATATGTGGATTTGTTTGGTTTATGATTGGTAGGTTGGAGCGGCCATTATGTATGTATCAAAGAGAAGGTACCATTTCATAATCCCCATGGACAACGAGTGGCATAAACTCTTAAGTGAAGGTGCTCTTGATAGTCAGACTCATCTTTTGCATGGGGTTATTCACTGCAATGGATACGGCCATTTGCTTTGTATTAAAGGCGTAGAAGGGGGTTCTAATGTAACACCCCATTCTAGAACCGGTTTGTTAACATTGACTTATGATATTAAGCACAGTTACAATCACATTGGTGCAATTAAAATTCGGTTAAATTTTTTCTTTTAAAACAAGCCGAATTAAAATTACCCAATTGCGTGACCATAACCATAATACATTGCGGAATAAAATACTTAAAGCTTAATACCATACTTTCATCTCATTTATTATGGTCTCCATTTGCCCATTATATTATAGGATTTCTCATTAGTTACGCGTGGGTTCAAACCGCGCTCAAATCGGAGCACCCTCCGTGCTGATAGCGCCAGTCCCACGCTATCAGCGCCTCAGATGCGCAGGACACAGGGAGGACGGCGCTCCCAACGCCACAGTGGCGCCCTCAGCGCCAGAGCCACTGCCTCATTTTGGAAGTTTGCGCTCATAGCGCCAGTATGGTGCCCCTATCGCCAGACAACAGGGGCTGGGTACCAAAACAGGGCAATTTGACCTACCTGTGGTGTTTTAACCATAACTTTAGCTATACTTATCCAAATTACACAATCTTGGTCTCTATGGAAAGCTAAGAAACATATCTACAACTTCCATCAAGACACAAAGATCCAAATCTATCGTATAGGATACGAAAATTGGACAACAAGACAGGGTATCTTTGTTTTGAATTGGTTTTCCAACCTAAAGGTCTTCTTTCACCTAATTTACATCATATAATCCTTTCAATACATGAATTCTAGTCTCTCTAGATACTCATACACAAGAGAAGCATGCATATCATTTCATCATATATACATATATCCCATAATTACCACATTACATCGTGTTTACAAGTTTCAATTACAAATCATGGGACTTAGCTACAAAACACTATGATCAACTCCTTGGCTCCCATCAACAAAAGAGATACCAAAAGGGATGAGCATAGGCTAAGTCCAACCAATTAAACATAACATGCATATAACAAATGACTTTCATTTAATAATCCTATACAAAGGAACTACAAAATGGCATGTTTAATTCAATTGATGTTAAATCTTCATATATCCCTTTACTTCAAATATGGCCACTTGCCATCAGAGGCTCCTGCAGCATCCTTGCCTGAAAGGGGTCCCCAACAACACAGGGTGAGATATACGAATATATCCAGTAAACAGGGGCCTTTGGAGCATCTCCCCACCCCATAGTTCAATAACAGTGTAATAGCAATAACAATAATAATGCAGTAAATACATATCCATGCAAGTGTACATAACATCTCCAGGAGAAATCCCTCGAGCTCTCGAGCTGTCCTAAGGATACTCAGATGCAAATAGTCCTACTGGCCAGCTAAACTACCAAGTATGATTTACGCATCGTCATGCAACATACCAACATAGGGAAACACCATCCTATGTCACACCAAAGCATGCAAATACGTATAACAAAGCATTACACTATTTCATTGCATTTATATACAACAACACACCCATTACCCGTTCAGGGCTTGGTGGAACAATAAAGGGAATTACACCCAAGGTCCGAAGGCTTACCTCAAAGCTTCCAACTAAACCTTTGTTCTTCGCCAATCTTCACAACACAACATTAACTTCAAGGAGCTAACCGAGCTCCATAGCTTGCTCCAACGGTTGGTCCAAATACCTCAATCCTAAGCATCACATGGACAATATCAACAATCAACCAAACCAAACCATTGATCACAAAAACAAGTCAAACCATAGTCAAATGCATAATTTTGTAATTTTCCAAACAAAATCATATGACTATATAAACTTATTTTCACCGATTAAACGCCATTCCTAGCATTTTCCTCAACATGCACTAGGCCTTAATCTTCCTAGAATATAGCCTATTTACTCAAATTTCACAAACACCAAACACTATTCATCCAAAACCTAAATCATGAATTCACCATGAAAATAGAGTTCAAAGGATGAAATCTTACCACCAAGTGTTGCACAATCAAGGGGTGAGGGTTCCTCAAGCTTCCATGGAGGTATAAGCCAACAAATCTCTCACTTTCTCCACATGGGTCGCAACTTTGAGAGGAAAAATCTCACAACACAATACTCCCCACTAAGACCCAAGCTAGGATTGTGAAAGAGGGGAAGATTTGGAGTGGTTTAGGCTTTGGAATCACTCAAAACCATCAAGGTTTGCATATTCTAGGGTTTTCTCCTTTCCTTTTTCTCTTCTCTTCTCCCTTCCTTCTTTTCTTCTTTTCTTCTTCTCTCTCTGCGCGTTGCACATATGGGAAAAAGGGGAAGATTTTTGGTTCCTTAAGTGGCTTGCCACTTAACACCGGTTAAGTGGGTATCGGTTCATCTATCTATTCAATTCCATTAATTACCAAACTTTACCCAACAGTCTGGAATATTTTTGTAGGAATATTTCTACTTCCATTTTTATATTTTGGGTACTTTTGTCTACACCCATTTATACCCCTTAATTTTCACAGAGTACACTTTTTACCTCAAAAGTGACCCCAATTAATTTTATAAGGGAATTTACTTATTTTTACTCACTAATACATGCTTAATTATCTAATCACATTTATTTTGCTAATTAATTATTTTGGGCTATTATAGTCACCCCACCTTTTAGCGATTTTGTCCGCAAAATCAAGAACATACCTGTCCTTAAACTCAGGATACTGACGGAGAAGCTTGTCTTCCCGCTCCCAAGTGGACTCTTCAGGTGTCCTTCCTTCCCATTGGACTTTCACCATAGGAATAGATTTGTTCCTCAACCTCTTCTCATCCCTCTCGAGTATTTTCAGTGGTCCAATTGGAATCTTCAAATTTTCCCGAATCTCAACATCATCAGGTTGAACCACATGAGAAGGATCAGCTACATACTTTCTTAGCTGAGAAACATGGAATACATCATGTATATTGGATAGTTGAGGAGGTAAGGCAAGCTGGTAGGCAACCGGTCCTACCCTACGTAGAATCTGATAGGGTCCAATAAATCTATGACTCAGCTTCCTCACTCCCAGGGCTCGTCCCACACCCGTAACTGGTGATAACTTTAGAAACACATGATCTCCCTCCTCAAACTCTAGAGGCCGATGTTTGAGATCATAATAACTCTTTTGGCGATCTTGAGCTTTTTTCAGACGACCCCTAATCATTTTAATCTGCTCAGTGGTTTCCTGAACAAAATCCAATCCAAACCGCTCTGAGTCTCCAACCTCTGCCCAGCAAGTAGGTGTCCTACACCTGCGACCATACAAGGCCTCGTAGGGAGCCATACCCAGACTAGCATGAAAACTATTATTATATGAAAACTCAACCAGTGGAAGGTATCGATCCCATGCCGTACCCTGCTCCAGAGTGCAAGCCCTCAACATATCCTCCAACGTCTGAATGGTCCTCTCAATCTGACCATCCGTCTGTGGATGATAGGCAGTACTCAATCTCAACTGAGTGACAAGAGCCTCCTGCAATGCTCCCCAGAAGCGAGAAGTGAACTTCGGGTCCCGATCACTAACAATGTTCTCAGGCAGCCCATGAAGCCTCACAATCTCCTTCACATAGAGTCTGGCCAATTTCTCAGCAGAGAAATCTACCCGAACTGGTAAAAAGTGTGCGGATTTTGTCAATCTATCCATAATTACCCAAATAGAATCATAACTAGCCTGTGTCCGCGGCAACCACTACGAAATCCATAGAGATACTCTCCCATTTCCATTCAGGAACATCCAGTGGTTGCAACACACCAGAAGGCTTTTGATGCTCAATCTTGACCTTCTGACACACGAGACAGTTGGAGACAAATTCAGCAATATCTTTCTTCATACCAGGCCACCAGAAATTAATCTTTAGGTCCTGATACATCTTTGTAGCTCCAGGATGGACAGTGAATTGACCCCTATGGGCCTCTGTCATCACTTCCTCTGTCAACTGTCTAGGTACAACAATACGACCCTGATATAACAGTATACCCTCATTATTGCAGGATACACCACTCTGCCCTTCAGTCGTTTAGCACTTTCATTTTGCAGCTGAGCATCTTTAATCTTGGTCATCATTTTGTTCTCAATTCTTGTAATTTCGATATCACAAATTCTGCCTGGAAAGACTTCAGACAATTTCATATCTCTGAACCTTTCAATTACATCAAAATCTCTCATCATCATGTTTGCCATGCTTACTGACTTTCGGCTCAATGCATCCGCTACAACATTAGCCTTGCAGGGATGATATTTCAGCTCGAAATCGTAATCCTTTAAGAATTCGGTCCACCGCCGTTGCCTTATATTCAACTCTTTTTGATCGAATAAGTACTTTAGGCTCTTGTGGTCACTAAATATGACAAACTTCATTCCATACAAGAAGTGCCTCCACTGTTTCAATCCAAAAACGATTGCGGCAAGCTCTAAGTCATGAGTCAGATGGTTTTCTTCATGAGGTTTCAATTGCCTCGAAGCATACGCTACCACTCTCCTATCTTGCATTAGCACACAACCCAATCCCTTTTTAGAAGCATCACTGTGCAACTCAAATTCACCTTCCGGATCAGGAAGTACTAACACAGGAGCAGTCGTCAACTTTTCCTTTATCTTGTGAAAACATTCTTCGCATTCATGCGTCCAAATAAATGGAGTATCCTTCCGGGTCAAACGGGTCAATGGCAAAACCATTTCCGAAAATCCTTTAATAAATCTCCGGTAATAACCAGCCAAACCCAGAAAACTCCTTGCTTCAGTCACAGTCTTGGGCCTCTCCCAATCAATAACTGCCTCAATTTTATTAGGATCAACCGCCACCCCATCAGCAGAAATGACGTGACCCAGAAATTTCACTTGAGAAAGCCAAAATTCACATTTAGACGGCTTTGCATACAACTGTTTATCTCTGAGGATTTACAGTACAGTTCTCAAGTGATTCTCATGCTCTTCCTTACTCTTGGAATATATCAGGATATCATCTATAAACACAATCACGAATTGATCCAGAAACGGTTTGAAAATGCGATTCATATAATCCATAAACACCGCCGGAGCATTAGTGAGTCCGAATGGAATTACCTGATACTCATAATGTCCATATCTAGATCGGAAAGCAGTCTCAGAATATCTTCCTGCTTAATTCGGATCTGATGATAACCTGACCTCAAATTAATCTTTGAAAAGACACAAGCACCCCTCAACTGATCAAGCAAATCATCTATGCGAGGGAGAGGATACTTGTTCTTAACCGTAACCTTATTCAACTGACGGTAATCAGTGCACAATCTCATGCTATCGTCCTTCTTCTTAACAAATATCACTGGTGCTCCCCACGGGGACACACTAGGCCTGATAAACTGCTTAGCCGAAAGATCCTCAATATGCTTCTTTAACTCGGCTGATTCCGGTGGTGACATCCGATACGGAGCCAGAGAAATGGGTCCCACACCAGGCAACAAATCAATGGTGAACTCAATCTCTCTATGAGGTGGAAGTTGCGGAATCTCATCCGGAAACACATCCATAAACTCCTTCACCACGGGAATATTGTCAATCTCCTCATGACTTCCACCCACTAAACCCCCCACAAAGACATATCCCAATGCCCTGGCCCTCAAAGTCTTTCTAACCTGCAGCACAGATAGATATGGGGAAGAACTAGTAGCAGAATCATCAGCAGAGAGCACAATTCTTTTTCCACAGCAGTCTATTATAGCACAGTTCTTTGATAACCAATCCATTCCCAAAATAACTTGAAGACTGATCATCGGCAAACAAATAAAATCCAGCACATAATCTCGGCCTTCATATTTAAATTCCACATCCTTGCATAACACTGATGTGTAACACTTCTCTCCAGTAGCAGTCACCACTTTCATTGGAGGAGAAATGTCGTACATTTGCAAGTTTAGCCCAAAGGCCATAAAGTCAGACATACAGGAGTGTGTAGCTCCTGAGTCGAACAGGACTTCAATGTCCATATTATCAATATAAATTATACCTTTCACAAGATTTGGAGCCTTTTCTGATTGCTGACGGTCCATGGTGTATACTCTACCAACCGTCTGTGCCTTGATCATGGGTGGAACAACAGAAACAGGAACAGCCGCAGCTTCAACTGCCATAGTCCTCGCTTCATTCTGAGGACACTGTCTCGAGTAATGGCCGGGCCTTCCACATTTGTAGCAGATAATTTCACCAGTAGCACATTGACCTCTATGCTCCCTTCCACATCCTTTACACTTAGGAGGAGGTCCTCTATCAACAAAATTCTTCTGAGTTCCCGGCTTCTTGAATATATCTACTGGGTTGTTCACACTAAGCTTTTTGTCTTTCAACTTTTTGTTTTTCCAATAACCCGAGCTCGCTGCTTTATTGGCAGTAGGTGCTTGGGCTTAAGAAGGCTTCTTGGTACTGGACACACCATATACCTCTTCTACCTTCCGGCACTGATTCACAAACCGGCTAAACTCTCGGATGTCACAGTTTGACATCTTCCGAGACATCTTCTCATTCAGACCCCACTGAAACTTGGAGGTCATCTCAGCTGAAGAGGGTAAGGCTCTCCCATAATTAGCATATTTCACCAATTCGTTGAACTTGGCAAAATATTGATTAATAGACATTGACCCTTGCTTCAAATCATTGTATTCGTTCTGCTTCCTTTCCCTAGCCTCCCTAGGAAAATAGTTGTCTAAGAACAACGTCTCAAACAATCGCCAGGTAATTTCCCGGCCTTCAGCTTCAAGAGGTTGCACAGTATTAGTCCACCAATCCTATGCTTCCTCTTCCAACATATACACGGAGTAGACCAATTTCAATGCATCAGGGCACCTCATAACCCTGAAAATCTTCTCCATAGCTTGGAGCCATTTTGCTGCCACCATAGGGTCATATTCTCCCTTAAAAGAAGGAGGTTTGTGTTTTCTGAACGCCATTAATCTTCTTTCTTCGGCTTCGTGCTCATCAACCTGTTCTGCATGTAGTTGACGCACCTCAGTGTGATGGCTATGACTACCTGAGTGGTGACTTGCTTCACCCTCATTATTACCCGCTCCGTCTTCTTCATTGTCAGCAGGTGGAGTAGGTGTTGCAGTGTGAGGAGGAGGAGAGGGTTGCCGGTTCTCGGGTCTAGCACCCCTCATCGCCCTCAGCTCGTTCATCATCGCAGTCATAGCATTCCGCGTGTCCTCATTGGTCTTAAGTAAATTCTCGTTAGTTCGACGACTAACTTCCAACTCCCTGTGCACAGCTGCCAGGGTTTCAACCATAGGATCTGGCTGCCCAACCGTTGCCCCACGACCACCTCGGGGCCTAACCAAAGCAGCCAAAACAGGATCTGGCTGAGCATTTGCATTCGATGCTTCGGCATTATTCCGGTTCCTCGTCATGACACTACACAAGTTACACCCAGAAATGAGTTGATCAGGCTCACACTAAGTGATCACAAATGCACTAATCATCAAGAGTACCAAAACAACTATAAAGCATTAAACAGCAAACACAAATTACAATAGTCCACAAGTTTCCCTACAAAACTGCTCTGATACCATAAAATGTAACACCCCGTTCTAGAACCGGTTTGTTAACATTGACTTATGATATTAAGCACAGTTACAATCAAATTGGTGTAATTAAAATCCGGTTAATTTTTTCTTTTAAAACAAGCCGAATTAAAATTACCCAATTGCGTGACCATAACCATAATATATTGCGGAATAAAATACTTAAAGCTTAATACCATACTTTCATTTCATTTATTATGGTCTCCATTTGCCCAATATATTATAGGATTTTTCATTAGTTATGCGTGGGTTCAAACCGCGCTCAAATCGGAGCACCGTAGCCCAAGTTATGAGATTTCTAAGAAAACAGGTGCTGAACCATCAGGACCCTCCGCGCTGATAGCGCCAGTCCCACACTATCAGCGCCACAGATGCGCAGGACACAGGGAGGACGGCGCTCCCAGCGCCACAGTGGTGCCCTCAGCGCCAGAGCCACTGCCTCATTTTGGAAGTTCGCGCTCATAGTGCCAGTTTGGCGCCCCTAGCGCCAGACAACAGGGGCTGGGTACCAAAACAGGGCAATTTGACCTACTTGTGGTGTTTTAACCATAACTTTAGCTATACTTATCCAAATTACACAATCTTGGTCTCTATAGAAAGCTAAGAAACATATCTACAACTTCCATCAAGACACAAAGATCCAAATCTATCATATAGGATACGAAAATTGGACAACAAGACAAGATATCTTTGTTTTAAATTGGTTTTCCAACCTAAAGGTCTTCTTTCACCTAATTTACATCATATAATCCTTTCAATACACGAATTCTAGTCTCTCTAGATACTCATACACAAGAGAAGCATGCATATCATTTCATCATATATACATATATCCCATAATTACCACATTACATCGTGTTTACAAGTTTCAATTACAAATCATGGGACTTAGCTACAAAACACTATGATCAACTCCTTGGCTCCCATCAACAAAAGAGATACCAAAGGGGATGAGCATAGGCTAAGTCCAACAAATTAAACATAACATACATATAACAAATGACTTTCATTTAATAATCCTATACAAAGGAACTACAAAATGGCATGTTTAATTCAACTGATGTTAAATCTTCATATATCCCTTTACTTCAAATATGGCCACTTGCCATCAGAGGCTCCTGCAGCATCCTTGCCTGAAAGGGGGTCCCCAACAACACGGGGTGAGATATATGAATATATCCAGTAAACCAGAGGCCCTTGGAGCATCTCTCCACCCCATAGTTCAATAACAGTGTAATAGCAATAACAATAATAATCAAGTAAATACATATCCATGCAAGTGTACATAACATCTCCAGGAGAAATCCCTCGAGCTCTCGAGCTGTCCTAAGGATACTCAGATGCAAATAGTCTTACTGGCCAGCTAAACTACCAAGTATGATTTACGCATCTTCATGCAACATGCCAACATAGGGAAACACCATCCTATGTCACACCAAAGCATGCAAATACGTATAACAAAGCATTACACTATTTCATTGCATTTATATTCAACAACACACCCATTACCCGTTCAGGGCTTGGTGGAACAATAAAGGGAATTACACCCAAGGTCCGAAGGCTTACCTCAAAGCTTCCAACTAAACCTTTGTTCTTCACCAATCTTCACAACACAACATTAACTCCAAGGAGCTAACCGAGCTCCATAGCTTGCTCCAACGGTTGGTTACTCACGGTTGGTCCAAATGCCTCAATCCTAAGCATCACATGGACAATATCAACAATCAACCAAACTAAACCATTGATCACAAAAACAAGCCAAACCATAGTCAAATGCATAATTTTGTAATTTTCCAAACAAAATCATATGACTATATAAACTTATTTTCACCGATTAAACGCCATTCCTAGCATTTTCCTCAACATGCACTAGGCCTTAATCTTCCTAGAATATAGCCTATTTACTCAAATTTCACAAACCCCAAACACTATTCATCCAAAACCTAAATCATGAATTCACCATGAAAATAGAGTTCAAAGGATGAAATCTTACCACCAAGTGTTGCACAGTCAAGGGGTGAGGGTTCCTCAAGCTTCCATGGAGGTAGAAGCCAACAAATCTCTCACTTTCTCCACATGGGTTGCAACTTTGAGAGGAAAAATCTCACAACACAACACTCCCCACTAAGACCCAAGCTAGGATTGTGAAAGAGGGGAAGATTTGGAGTGATTTGGGCTTTGGAATCACTCAAAACCATCAAGGTTTGCATATTCTAGGGTTTTCTCCTTTCCTTTTTCTCTTCTCTTTCTCCCTTCCTTCTTTTCTTCTTTTCTTCTTCTCTCTCTGCGCGTTGCACATATGGGAAAAAGGGGAAGATTTTTGGTTCCTTAAGTGGCTTGCCACTTAATACCGGTTAAGTGGGTATCGGTTCATCTATCTATTCAATTCCATTAATTACCAAACTTTACCCAACAGTCTGGAATATTTTTGTAGGAATATTTCTACTTCCATTTTTATATTTTGGGTACTTTTGTCTACACCCATTTATACCCCTTAATTTTCACAGAGTACACTTTTTACCTCAAAAGTGACCCCAATTAATTTTATAAGGGAATTTACTTATTTTTACTCACTAATACATGCTTAATTATCTAATCATATGTATTTTGCTAATTTATTATTTTGGGCTATTATACTATAGTTCTCAGTGGGAGAGAGATCATGGATCTCTGGGACAGGATCTGCATCAATCTTAGAGTAAGGTAAGTGTTGTAATATAGTAAGAAAATAATTAACTCATTTATTAGTTTCATTTTTGGAATTCAATATTTATTTGGCTATTTTTTTCTTATGGCAGGAAAATTGCAGTGGAAGATGCCTCAAGGAAGAGGTCTATGGATCTTCGGTTACTTCATAGTGTTGC
>JAVKPL010007657.1:0-30118 GCA_032173675.1 Gastrolobium villosum
AGGTAAAATTTCGGAAATGAATTTGGTTGCTATAAGCAAAAGTTATGACCCAAAAAATGGAAACGTACGCTAAGTATTGGATATTTCATGTGGGTTCTTTCTTCACTTCCTTGTACGTTAAAACCTTCTGGCTTTGAAGGCAAAACTTGTGGTGTTTTCTTCTCCCTTCGGACCTAAGTTGCTTTCTGAAATTGGGCCTTTGTCATTCTTTTGGTCATCTAGATTAGTTTCTTTCTAAAACATGCAACAAAAACATGAAAAAGGGTTGAATACTTGAATACTTTGTTGAGCAGGGAAAGAAATATAGCAAACCTTGATTTGTGGGATGTTCATTCATTGACTTGGACGTTTGGTAGTTAGGTCTGAACAGGGGCAAAGATAAATTTTTCTTCAAATTTTCTGCAATTCTCGGTTATGAACAAAATAAAAAATAAAAAAATAAATTGTTCTGTCACATAGAAAAAGATGTGAGAACATTAAAAAATAAAAAAGGAACATTTTTTAGGCCTTGCTGTTCACCAATATATACATATATATATATATATATATATATATATATATATATATATATATATATATATAATTTCGGTATAAGATTAATAAATCTTATATTTATTTTAAATATTTTTATCTTGACCATTGATATCTGTATATTTGACATTTACAATTTATTTGGAATTAATAATTAATTAATAGATATAATTATTAAATTGTCAGATATACGGAGATTAACAGTTAAGATGAAGAATAAGACTGGTTAATTTTGCACCTGAGTCAAAAAGTCCTTCCTCAAAAGTTAAATATACCAAAAGGAAAAGCGAAAAAAACTGAGCGAATATATTTTTTTTTTTTTGAGTAAATTACACTAATAATGTACTAAAAAAATAACACTGTGATAAATTGAATGTACACGAAAAAATATACTTGAATTTAATTTTGTGATTGGTGAAGAATAAACATATGAAGCACGACACTTCAAAAATCTTGACGTGTCATGTCTGACACTTTTGGACACTCCGACACCCCCCGATACTCCAACACGCATTATAGAAATTCAAGAAAAAGTTTAAAGGTTGCGTTGCACTGAATTCTTAGTTCCAACTATTTGATTCGTTGAATTACGATTACTATTTTATTGAGTTTAATATAAATATTTGAGATATCGTATCTTTCTTTGTAAAATTTATGAATATTATAAGTTTAGATTTATTATTTGTTAAATTATTGAATATTAAATATAATATAAATTTATAAATTAAAAATATTATTTAATATCAAAACGTGTCCTAACGTATCGAAATGAAACATTTTTTAGAATTAACGTGTCAGAATGTCGTGTCGTATTGTGTCACGTGTTCCATGTCGGTCTCGGTGCTACATAGGAATAAATTGACCGAAGGACAAAATTATAAAGAATATGGTTTTATATTAATATCTCTAAGAATAATAATACATTTTAGCAAACCAAGCCTGTGCCTTCTTATTTCTTAATCAGGCTTTGTTAAGGACAAACTAAGTTCTTAATATTACACGTCTTTCTTTGTCAAATGTACGTGTTCGTCGGACTTTTCTTTCTTTATGTATTCTCACTTTGACACGCTTCAGCATCATCATTGGTCCAATGAACATTTAATGATTTTCTGTCAAAATATCTTACTCATTAAAATTATTTAAAGGAATTTTTGAACATTTTATTATTTAGCGGTAACACCTCTAAAATTATGAGAGATCGCCAAGTTCCAATCCTTTTTTTTTTTTTTTTTTTGAAAGACACCAAGTTCCAATCCTAATCCAGCATCCTTCTGATTTGTTTGGTAGTGTGGCTTATTATTAGAGATTTAGGAAAAAATATTTTTGTTGATGATGTTTATCTTGTCCATCCAATTGCCAACATGACAATTTAAAATTTAGAAATAAATGAACCTCACTCAGATGCCCCTTCACAACTCTTAATGAGGGAGACATTTGGAAGGTTGACCGAGTTATTTCGACTAAAAAAAGCCATTGAATCAACGTTATTATTATATAACTTACGAAACAGTGGCTTCATAACCCACAATTAGGGGTAAAAGTGGGTTGAGTTGAGCTAAATTTTATCCTGAAAAATTCAAGTTTTTGTCAAAAAATTTAAATTTAGTCTGGTCCAAGCTTAGTACATGTCTAACTGTTAGTATGACTTGACCCGTTTATAAAAAAACAAATGGTCTGACATAATCCGTTAGCTTGTTAACTTTTAACTTCCAAGCAGAACCACGAATCAACTTCATTGCTAAACCAAAAATCACAATTTCAATGTCCAAAGTCCAAATAGAATTATGAATCACAACAAAACTCATGACAATCTGTATTTAAGTCATTTTCAAAAGCAAAATGTCAAAACTAAATAACATGTATTTCATCAGATCCAACAAACAAATTCATACTATGTAAATTAAAAATAACTACATGAATCCAACAAACACATCATGATGTCTGTAGTAAGTATAACCTCTCCCGAAAATCTTTTAATAATCTAATATGCTGAGATGTTGGTTCCTCCTACATAAGAAATAAAGTCAGATTTCTATTAAAATACAATCGAATATAATTAAGTTATAAATAATTGCAATTGATTAAATTTATATCTTTTATTTTTTATTCAAGGCATACTTATTCTATTTTGTTTTATTTAAAATAAATAGTACAATGTAGGCCGGCTTGTAGGTTTATATGTCATGCCTTATGAAAGTGGTCCTACGACCTATTTATTAAACAAGCTTTTTTAAGGTTCAAGGCTGACCTATTTTACGAAATATACAAGATCAGGTCTGGCTCCTGTGAGCTGGTCCGACCTAGTTTCACCGCTACCGGCGATGAAAGTGATTGGAAAAAAAGCCAGTTAAAAAATTGGATTGAGAAAAAAAAAAAAAGAAGAAGAAGAAGAAAGCATAAGGAGAATATTGTGATTGAATATTCTTAATATATATATATATATATATATATATATATATATATAACCATATCTTCGCATATAAGACTAGACTAATTAATGTCATTGAGATATCTTTCATATTAGTTATTTTTTGATAATTTCTTGGAGCATGAAGCGTATAGCGCAACCATATCTTCCCATATAAGACTAGACTAATTAATGTCATTGAGATATCTTTCATATTAGTTATTTTTTTGATAATTTCTTGGAGCATGAAGCGTGCAGCGCATTTGAATCAAAAGGTTATCGAGAGAATCATCTAAGGATAACTCAGTTGATAATTGAGCTCCAAAAGTTTTTTTAGTCGGTGGTTCAAATTCTGCAGCAAATAAATTCTTGAAAAATCTTTTGGGGAGATGTCTCTCTCCTCAGATGGAGGATTAGTTTTATCATTCTTCCGGTAACTAAGTTCAATGCACCTACTGTTTCGATGAAAGGTGGCATTCCAGCCATACTAGAAGGATAAGGTAACCGGAGGAGGTTGAATGGAAATACCTCCAACTTAAACCCAAAAAAAAAAAAAAAGTCATTGTGAGAGTGTTTTAAGAAAGTCTTATATATATTCATTCCACTTGCTTTTAAAAAAAAAAAAAAAAATACTAGAATCCAAAACTGTATCCTAATATTGTTGCAGAATTTTATTTTTTTTGTGTGCAGTGACACAAAAGCTATAAAATTCATATTTTATTCATAATAACTTTATTATTGTAGTTAATAATATGGGTTTATCATCTACCATTTAACATAACCAGAAAAATTTTCCTACACTCACAACATTTTGTGGGGTCCGCAGCAAATAAAAAAAATAAAAAATTCGGCACGCAAAACAAAATTCTATAACATAACACAATCACTTTTCCTATAACATAACTCTTATAAAACCCTAATAATATACGAATTATCAGTGACTTTTAAGGTCTCTTTTTTAATGTAGTAGGTTGGGCTGGGCTGGAGTAAAGTAAGCCCAAGTACACCGACATCAGCCGCCATGAAAATGAAATCTAAGACAAACCAAACGTAAAAGTCAAAACAAGCAACGCGTACAAGATTAACCTAACACACACAAAAAAAGAAAGAAAGAAAAAGCATAGTTTTCTTCCTCTTCACACTATTCCAAAGTCAAACTTTCAATCCAAACCTCCTCCTTCTTCCATCCCAATTTTGTTTTGATGCTTGCTCTCTTTCCCTTCAGACCCAAACCCCAGTCTCTGATATGGGGCTTCATCCAAGAAAATTGTTAACTGAACCTGACTGTGATTTCTTCTGTCATAAGGAACAGTCTTGTTCATCAGTATCTATTTGTGATACTTGCCTCTCCGCCTGCTATAACTTTTACCCTCCACCACCACCACCAGGTTTATATAAAGATCAAAGCAAACACCACAAAATCTCAACCTATTTGATTATCACTATTGCTATTGCAGCCACTACTTTCTTTGTTGTTTGCTGCTACGCCATCTATGCCAAGTTTTTCTCAGGTTGGAACAGGTCAAGGAGGAGAGGTTCATCACAGCAACAAACAGAAGATGTTTTTGTTGATGAAGAACATGGTCCTGTGGTGGACCACCCCATCTGGTACATCCGCACCACTGGTCTTCAACAATCAATTATCAGTGCCATCACCGTTTGTAAGTATAAGAAAGGTGAAGGCTTGATTGAAGGAACAGATTGTTCTGTTTGTTTGAGTGAGTTTCAAGAGGATGAGAATCTAAGACTTTTGCCAAAGTGTAACCATGCTTTTCATTTGCCTTGTATTGATACTTGGCTTAGATCACATACCAATTGCCCCATGTGTAGGGCTCCTATTGTTACCAACCCTGCAAGGATTCCATCTATGGAGCCTAATAATGTTTTTGATTCAAGTTCTGTGGAAAACAACACCCAGATGGAAGTTTTTGAAAATAGTGGTGGAATGGAAAATAGTGCTTCTCAGTTGAGGAATGGAGAAGAGGAACAAGGGCAAGAAGTTGAGGATATGAGAAGGGTAGCTGCAGATGTAGTAAACGTGCAGCCAAGAAGATCAGTGTCTTTGGATTCTTCTTCTGCTGCTAAGATCAGTCTTGCTCTTGCCACTGTTGAATCTCATGGGGAAGTCAATGAACAAATTGTTTCAAGGAGTGTTGCAAAAGGTAGTTCTTCTTCAAGGACAAGAAATCTGCTGAGTGCACCTAGTTCAATGAAGAGGTCACGATCCTTCAATGGAAAACATCTACTATCTAGGTATAGCCGCAGCCAAAAGAAGCCAAACGCTCCACTACGAAGCTTTTGAGTGTCCTCTTTGGCACAGGTCAGTTCTAACTCTCAACAAGCTGAGAGTTTGAGAGGTTTCTATATGAATCAAATAAGTTATGTAATGATCATGTGTGTAATAGCAAAGCAGAACGTCACAAACAAATTGAAGATTATCCTTGTTAAGTTTTGCTCAGAAGGTACCACAGCCACATATTATGTATATTCTGGTTCTTTAGAGCCAAACATCAAAATATATGTAGACCTTTTCTTCATCTGAAGTGATGCATGGATGCTGAAATTAAATGCAGGGCACCTTATATTGATTTTGGAGTTTCCTATCTGAACAATTTAATCACTTAATGTACAATATTATCCACTTGCTGAAAATTTGTATGAGATATTGTTTGCACTTTTTGATCATAGACGAAAGTTAAAAAGAAAAAAGAAAAAGGATGTTGCTGTAATTGCAATTATCAGCAGAATGCATCTATTTTCAATTGAAAAGTTCACATTATCCTGTTATAGTAGAAGTTAGAAAAATCCAAGTGCTCCTCCTCTGAAAAGCATTTGCTTGTTCTATTATGTCATGTTAGATTCACCTGCAATCTGAATTATACCTGGATCTGTAAATCTCCCTTTGAAGCTAGAGTTTGAGAGTTTTCTGGATGCATCAAATAAGTTATTTGATGCTGAAACTGTATAATAACAAAAACTAAAGTAGCAAATAAAATGCAGGTTCTCTTTGTCAGAATTTTCCCAGAAAAATGCTGGATATCATATATTTGCTTGACGATCTTGCTCTCTAAGTGTTACTGTGATGCAGTCTTTTGTTGCAGGGATGGAAAAACTGATCTAGTGATCTTCTTCTTGATGACAAGACTATAAAATAAACTTTCAGTTGATTTTGGCAATAAGCAATAAACATAACTAGTTCTATAACTGTTTGTAACTATGGTTAATGTCTTTTATTTGTATCAGTAAATATGGTTACTGATTGGTTAAGTGTGTAAAGTTATTTTATTTTTAGTAGTGATATTTGATATAAGTAATAGTGTTCCCGAACTGGTCATTATAATCTTTCTGACAGAGAGTAAAGTAATATAGTGCTTCCTTTCTCATCTTCTCTGTTGTAAGATGGTATCACGAGAATAAATTCTTGCTTCCGCCTTGCACTTCTAATCCTTCATTCTTCTCCGCTGGTTCGTGGTTGCAATCTGATCTCGTCAGTTTCTCAATGGCTTCCGTCGACACTGACTTGTCTTCTTCGACGCATGTTCGCCTCAATGAGCCTTTTGCTTAGATTCGTGCTCAAATTCTACTCAGTGATCCCCTTCCCCCCAAAGTTTTTTCGTTGGTAGCTCAAGAAGAGAAACAACGTCAAGTTGGTGCATCTCCTCTAACCTCGTCTAATTCTACCTCTCCCATGGCTTTTGCTATATATCTGATTCCTCTTCTAAAGGGTCACACAAGGACCGTCCGTTTTGCACTCACTGCTAGTTCTATGGACACATTATTGATAAGTGCTATAAGCTCTATGGATATCCACCAGGGGACAAGCTTAGACAGAAAAATGTTGGAAGCAAAGCTACTAATATACCATTCAGTCAAGTTTCTAATTCTTCCTCTATGGACACCTTCTTCAAGGTCCTAGATTCCCAAAAGTGCTTCCAGCTCATGAATCTCTTGTTTGGGCATATGGCTCATACCAACAAAATTCTGGATACTGTGGCTACTGCAACAGGTTTTGCATCTAATTCAGGTACACCTCTTTCTCACATATGGGTTGTAGATACTGGGGCTTCTCAACATATTTGTGCCTGTGCTCAGAATTTTGTCTCTATGCGTCCTATTCATATTCATGGTTCTTATGTCACACTACCTAATAGTACTACTGTCCAAGTCCAATCAATTGGTGATATTCAACTCACCTCGGACATTCTTATAAAAGATTTTCTCTTTATTCCTACGTTTAGATTCAATCTCTTGTCTGAGAGTGCTTTGGCTGCTGCCTCAAAATATATACTCGCTTTTCTTCCAACTTTGTTTGTCAACCAGGATTTGAGCAGCTAGAAGATGATTGGCAAGGGTGATAAGCTTGAAGACCTTTATGTTTTTGACAAGTTGTAATACGAAATCTTCTTTTGTAAATGTTGTTTCTATTGAGGTTTGGCATAATAGATTAGGTCATCTCTCATAAATTTTTTTCACATATGAAATATGTCTTGAAGTGTTTTGATTCTACTATCAATAAAATGCCTTGTATTATATGTCCTCTTACCAAACAGAAACGTCTTCCATTTGTGTCACATAACAATTTATCTAAGAAGTTTATATGGAACTGCCCCTTGGGTATAAATTTCAGGAGGAGCTTTTTCCTACTAATGTTAAGCTTGTTTGTAAGTCACATAAGGCTTTTTATGGTCTACGGCAAGCCTCCAAACAATGGCACTCAAAATTTTCAACAGCTCTTATCTCTAATGGATTTAGCCAGTCCAAATCAGATTACTCTCTATTTACTAGAGGATTTGGACCAAATTTCATTGCCATTTTGGTGTAGGTAGACGATATCATACTTGCTGGACCTTCAGCCCAACTAATTCAAGTCGTCAGTCCTTCACTCACATTTCAAGCTTAAAGACTTGGGACCTCTCAAATTTTTTTTGGGCTTGGAAATAGTATGAGCTCAAAAAGGAATTGTTTTATCCCAAAGACATTATACACTGCATCTTTTAGAAGACACTGGCTTCCTGCCCTCCAAACCAGCGTCTGTTCTAATGGATCCCAGGTTGCTTCTTAATAGTTCTGATGGAGAACCACTTCAGGACTATTCTCAGTATAGAAATCTTGTTGGAAGGTTACTGTATTTGACTCTTTCTAGGCCCGACATCACCTATGTTCTACACATGTTGAGTCAGTTTGTTTCTCAGCCAAGAACGCCACATCTACATGTTGTTCATCATCTTCTAATATACCTTAAAGGGAGACCAGGTCAGGGTCTGCTTTTTCCTTCTTCTTCTTCTCTCCAGCTTAAGGCATTTAGTGACTCTGATTAGAGTTGTTGTTCAGATACTAGAAAGTCTGTAACGGGCTTCTGTATCTTTCTTGGTGATTCATTAGTTTTTGGGAAAGCCAAAAAACAAACTACCGTATCCAGAAATTCAGCATAAGCTGAATATCGTGCAATGGTTGCCGGTGTAGCTGAGTTGTGTTGGTTTTCCCAATTGTTGGTTGATCTACAAATTCAATATGATTCCCCTGCTCACCTCTTTTGTGACAACCAATCTGCAATTCATATTGCTTCAAATCCAATCTTCCATGGGAGAACGAAGCACATAGAGATAGATTGTCATTTTATTAGAGAGCAAGTTACTTGTGGTGAAATTAAGTTGAAGCCTATAAGATCACGTGACCAACTTGTGGATTTGTTTACAAAAGCTCTGCCCTCCACTCTGTTGTTTTCTTTATTTTGCAAGATGGTAGTGTTAGATATTCACTCTTCATCTTGAGGGAGAGTAATAAACATAACTAGTTCTGTTACTTTTGTAACTATGGTTAATGTCTTTTATTTGAATCAATAACTATGGTTACTGTTTGGTTAAGTGTGTAAAGTTATTTTATTTTTAGTAGTATATTTGATATAAGTAATAGTGTTCCAGAACTGGTCATTGTATTATTTCTGACAGAGAGTAAAGTAATATAATGCTTCCTTTCCCATCTTCTCTGTTGTAAGAATAAGGCATAGTTCATTGAGGCAATACTATTTAGAAGTCTGGGTAAATTTTCATTACTATGAAAAACTGGGAAAAATACATGAAAGGGAAAGATATATCTAGCACATGTTCATGACACTCCTATGTGGAGAACAGAAATAACTAGCTAATTTTAATTTTTTGTATTCGATATCCATTATTTTTCTATTTTATTTTTTCATGCGAAACGTTCAAAAGATAGACTTTATACCTTCTCTATTAATGTTTTAAACAATGTTCCAACTAGAGAACTGTTGAAAATACTACTCATGGTTTACGAAGTTTAATCGACTGAACCGGATGACTTATGAATATATTTTACACATATTAGAAAAATTAAAAAAAATAATAATTATTGTATCATACAATATATTACAGTCCTTTTGTTTTCCTTGTTATGGAAATGATTACACAATGAATTTTTAAAATTTAAATTGCACACAAAACTTAATATAATATTATAAGTGGGCACTAAAGAAACAAAATTATGCGTCTACTTGACGTTTTAATCTCAATTTTTTAAATATTACTAATGTTTGATGTATATAAACACTAAATAAATACATTATTTAATATTTGAGTGAGGGAGTGTGTTAAGAACAAGATATAACTACCTATAATAAAATAGTAAAAATTTTCACCAAAAATATAGTTAAATTTGGCTAATTAATAGGGTAATACTTTTCTTATGTTGCATAAGAAAAGTATTATCTCTTATATTCACATTTTTTAAATGGGTTTCACAAAAAAAAAATTTTCACACTTCCAACTTTTTTCTCTCTTTATTTATTATTTTGTTTGAGTAGGAAAATATTACTTTTCTTATGCGAAAAGTACTACCCTAATTAATATCGTATAATTGTGTGAATCAATCAAGCAAATGAAGCATTGATGGGATAACTTCATACTTTTCAGTTACCAAAATTTACTCAGCTATCTAGGTCGGTCGTTGACGTGAAAAGAAAGAAAGAAAGAAAGGAAAAATTATAAGAACTATAAAGAGAATAGTTTATGTATTACGTGAGGAAGGATACACTATAAATAACGTTACTCTTTCGGCTAAAAACTATAGGCGCAAATCCACATATGGTCTTTCGATCAGATTTGAACATTTAAAATAAAGCAACACTGATGCGTAACACATACATACAAAAGTCAGAGACATTAAACTATAACCGGTATATTTTAACTTGATGGAAAAAAATCATAGGATAGAGTTTTATGAAAATCTTGTCGGTGCATGTATATTCCATATACTCAAAATTCACATATTCTATTCATTATGCAAGTTAGGCAGCATTATTGAAAGAGGGCATAGATGGACACTGAAGTTGTTGAACTACAAACAGAAAACATGAGGTGGCTGATGACATCTATATTAGACACGTATCAGATAACAGATAAGCAGAAACCTCATTCGTTGGAATAAATTTGTGGTGCTACTCTAGCATCAAGATTCAGTACATCTCACTAGTGGAAGCATTACACATCATAGGAGAGAGAAAAAATTTGACAGAGAAAAAAAAAACTTTAGCTGACATGTAATATTTCTATTGGTGGGATGTACTGAATCTTTGATGCAACACCAGCGGCAAACATTTATTCCATTCGTTGAACTTGAAGCGGCAGGGCCTAATTATATTGGTGACTTCACCCTCTCTTTTCATTACCAGTTTCAATAATGGCATCAACTGCTCCTGAGGTTAGCCCAAAATCCAACAAGAGAAATAGTTTCACAAGCGTGAAAGAACTATCTCAATCACCAGAACTCACCTCAATCCCATCCTCATACACCTTCACCACCAACCAAGATGATGAAATAGTAACAGACCCTGATGAGGATGATCCAATCCCTATCATTGACTATTCCCTCATGGTCACAGGTACACCTGATCAACGAGCCAAAACCATCAATGACATGAAAAAAGCTTGTGAGCAGTGGGGAATCTTCATGCTGATCAACCACTCTGTGTCAAAGTGCCTCATGGAGAAAATGGTCGATGAAGTTTTAACCTTTTTCAATCTTAAAGAGGAAGAGAAGCAAGAGTATGCAGGTAAACAAGTAACTGACCCAATAAGGTATGGCACCAGCTTCAACGTTTCAATGGACAAAGTCTTATTCTGGAGGGACTTCCTTAAAATCGTGGTGCACCCAGAATTTCACTCACCTGATAAACCAGCTGGGTTCAGGTTTTAGCTTATTCTCCACTACTTTTTCTTGTAACTAACTCTAAAACCCTATTTGCTAGACTTAGGCAGAGATAAATAGAGAAAGTGTGCTAAGTATTTGTTCAGATATATAGTCCCATGTTAGTTGTATGGGCATCTAATGTGACTTTTATAAGGCCTTAGGCAACAAAGCACGGACACGAGAAAATTTTAGAAATTTGCGTGTCGGACACGTGTCCGACACGGACACGTTCCGACACGCTCGGACACGCGTCCGACACGCGGTCAACATTTGAGGACACGCAGTCAACGCTCGGATACGTTCGGACACGTTTTTCCGACACGCAGTCAACTTTTTGGGACACGCGGTCAACGCTCGGACACGTTTTTTTTATTATTTTTATTTTTTTATCTTAATTTTTTTTATAAACATTTTAATTCTATTTTGCTAATTAAATATAAAAGAAAAAAAATTTATAAATTGATTTTTCCTGTTATGAAATTTGACATGAAAAATTAATAAAGTACGAAAAATTATTTATATTTATATTTATGTTATGAAATTTAAATATTTGATTGGTTATATGACTTATTATGGACTCTTATATATATTAAATATAAATTATATTATATATATTATAATTTTTATTTAATATCAAAACGTGTCCAAATATGACATTTTTTAGAATTAACGTGTCGGCGTGTCGTGTCGTGTCCCGTGTCCCGTGTCCGTGTCCGTGCATCATAGGCTTTAGGTACTCCCACCCTTTGAGCTAGCTTTTGGGGTGGTGTATCCCAAGATTCTTTACATGATATCAGAGTGTTCGAAATCTCACCGTCTCCTTTTTTTCTCTTTGTAGTGGAATTTCCACATGTAGGTGGGCTTGTATGTTGTCCACCCTTCAAGCCCAGTGAACTCTCGTGTGAGAGGGCGTGTTGAGATATATAGTCCCACATTAGTTGTATGGGCAACTAATGTGGCCTTTATAAGGCCTTGGGCACTCCCACCCTTTGAGCTAGCTTTTGGGGTGGTGTATCCCAAGGTTCTTTACGGTATTAACCATTAAGCCTAAGATATTATGTACACTAAATTCACCATTTTGTTGTTGAAGGGATACATGTGAAGAGTACTGCAGAAGAACCTGGAAAGTGGGAAGGGAACTACTCAAAGGAATATCAGAAAGCTTGGGATTGGAAGACAATTACATAGACAGGACAATGAACATGGATTCTGGTTTGCAAATGATAGCAGCAAATTTTTACCCACCTTGTCCACAGCCTGAGCTTGCAATGGGAATTCCCCCACATTCTGATCATGGCCTCTTGAACCTCTTAATGCAGAATGGGGTTAGTGGCCTTCAAGTGCTTCACAATGGAAAGTGGATTAATGTTACTTCCACCCCGAACTGCTTCATAGTCTTTGTGTCTGATCATCTTGAGGTGCTTACTAACATAACCCTGGTTGCCTATGCATTTTGTTTCTTTGCTAATAGTGATTTTGATTTTGTGATAACCTCTTACCCTTTTGTTTTTGTAATAGATTATGAGCAATGGAAAGTACACAAGTGTATTACATCGAGCAGTTGTGAGTAACAAAGCTACTAGAATGTCATTGGCAGTAGTAATTGCACCATCCTTGGACACTGTAGTGGAACCAGCTTCAGAGCTGGTAGATAATCAAAGCAATCCACCAGCATATGTTGGGATGAAACATAGAGGTTATATGGAACTTCAGCGAAGCAACCAACTCTATGGGAAGTCTGTGCTAAACAAAGTTAAAATCTGAATTTGAATGAGCTCAAGTGATAGGCTCATAAATTTTAAGTTTGTGACAAGTATTTTGTAAAATATAATAAGGTTGTGTTTGGCTAGGTTGTCAGTAGCGGCCCGTAGCACCGTTAAACCGCTAACGTAGCACCGCTAAACCGCTACCGTAGCGGGTAGCGGCAATCGGCCGCTACAAACCGTTATGCTATGCAACATTGGCCGTAGTGGAAGGTAGCGGCGTAACGTAGCGGCAATACCGCAACCCGCTACACCGCTACACCACTCTCATGTTGGAATTTGATGGAGAATTCGGAGATGATGATGAATTTCATCATTAGTTCACTTCTTGTACTTGACTATTTGACAATTTTATTGTTCATTTGTGTTTAGTTTTGGATCCTTCCTTTATATTCCTTGTATTTGACATTGATTGTGGAATTATGTGTTTGATTTTGTGTGACTTCTTATGTTTGAGCATTAATACTAAAAGCAGTATTGCCTCGTTTCTTGACTGTTAGTATAATATATGTGGAATTAATACTTCACCGTAGCGGCAATACTGCTACTCGCTACACCGCTATACCATTTTCGGGGTCGGCCGCTAACCTACTGACAACTATGGTGTTTGGATAAGTCATTTAAAGGGAGGAATGAAATTTAGTGCATGTGAAATACTCTATTGTAAAATGTCATGTGTGGATAATAAGAAAGAAATTTTTTTAATTTCTATGGTATTTTGATCGGGTATTTTCTGTTGGGATATTCAAATGTGATGAGTCACACATCAGTTAGTGATGGGCCTATAATAAATAATCCAAGAACATTAGTATTTTAATTAGTATTTTAGAATTAGTATATATAGAAGTTTAGGTGATGTGTCTATTATTCATGTATTCAGAGTTGATTTGGTACGCAGCATTCTCCAGGATTCCCGGCAAACTGAATTTTTCTAAATTTTTAATTTATGGATATTATCGTAAACTGAATGTAAAAATCATATTTTTGAAAATTGAGATTCCCGGACAAATAAAAATTTCTCCTGTACCAAACGCCCCCTAGGGAACTCTTGAGCCTAGGTATTTGGTTTGAGGGGGAGTTGAGGCTTTCTGGGTTTATTTTCTGCATTTACTATTGTGTTAGTGTATGAAGAAAAAGAGGCTATGCCTCCATTGTTAATGAATTCAGTCTTGTATTTCTTTGGGTTCCATCAATTTGGTATCAGAGCATTTCCGATCTAGGGAGTGTTTCTGGTCCAGATCTAAAAGAAATATGGTAGGAATCAGTGAGCGTAGGGAATGTCAAGAAAAAATGGTGAAGATATTAGAGGAAACGATTGAGTGGATGAAAACATAGAGACTTGAATACGAGCAGATGAAGTCACAAGGTTTTAAAAAATTCGAGGAAGAAACTAAAGCAGAAGCGGAACAAGAAGAGAAATCAGAAGTGGAAGCAGAAGAAGAAGAAAATGGAAGCTCAGCAAAAGAAGAAGGGGAACTTGCTGAAAAAGAAGAGGCAGAAATAATCGCAGAAGAAACCGATAAAGAAAAAGAAGGAAAAAAAGAAAAGGTAATAGCAAAATGCATAGGAAACGAAGAAGGTGAAGTGCAGGAGTTTGATGAAGAACGAGAAGAAGAAGCCGAGGAGGACCGAGAGAACAGACCAGGAAAAACTGAAGAAAAAGAAGAAGAAGAAACATAAAAAGAAGATGAAGAATTGCACGAAGAAGAAGACGAAGTCAGATCTGATAGAGGGAGACGATGCGCAAACAGATCTCGAACCAACAAGGAGTTTGCGCGCGAACAGGGGTGGCGGTACAAGGAGTTCAGGTCATCGATTTTGCTACTCACCGGAGAAGATCACAGACACAAACGCGTTGCTGGCCGGACATGCTTGACCAGGGACAACCCAAAGAAACAGATGAAGATGAAGACGGTGCAGAAGAAACAAATTAGCGACATAAAAAAGGGCATAAAGAAGGACGTTCTACTGCAGTTTCTGCCAACAAGTCCACAAGCGACGGACGACAGTTTGATTCTCGTGAAATTGCAACAGAAATGGCCGCTGGATGATGGAGGGATCAAATGGAAGCACCAGACAAGTCATCGTACGGGAATTAAGTGGGTTGAAGGAGATGGAAAGAGAGGAAGGGCAGAATTGGAATTCTGCCATATGGATTTCCATTTTAACGTTTTGGGCTTGGCCCAAAGGATATGGTGGTTGACAGGAAGCCAAATATGCTTTATCCAATCTATTCTCATGACTTCAGCAGGTATATTGGACGAGTTATGGGTAAGGGTGATTGGGGTGTGGGCCGAAGTGGATTTGGGTCCAATATGGGTAATGGGTTGGATCGAAAGACTGAACTTGTTAATAGGGGATCAAGGGTGGGGGAAAATAGGCCAAATACCTCAGCCCAAATGACCCAAAATCTCAAAAACAATCAGAATCAAGCATTTGCTGCGAGCAATGTAAATAGGCATCAAGTTAGCAGACCTGGGGTATGTCGGGACATACTGTTGGAGCTTCCCAACATCAATGTCATTCAAGATTTCTTTGCCTGTGACTTACAGGGAGTGGACCTGATTCTCAGATATGGTTGGTTTGAGGGGTTGGGTGAGATTGATGGAAAGAAAAGGGAATTGAAACTTCCAATGTGGTCTAGGTGCTACAAGCAATGGGACCCGTGAGGAAATTCATTCACATCCTCTTCTTCACCTTGAGGACAAGGTGAATTTTGAAGGGGGAGTATTGATGGGCCTATAATAAATAATCCAAACTCATTAGTATTTTAATTAGTATTTTAGAATTAGTATATATAGAAGTTTAGGGTGATGTATCTATTATTCATGTATTCAGAGTTGGTTAGTGGAGAATTGAGAGACCTCTATGGAACTCTTGAGCCTAGTTATTTGGTTTGAGGGGGAGTTGGGGCTTTCTGGGTTATTTTCTGCATTTAATATTGTGTTAGTGTATGAAGAAAAAGAGACTATGCCTCCATAGTTAATGAATTCAGTCTTGTATTTCTTTGGGTTCCATGAGTTAGTTATGGGTTAAGTGAAATGGATGGACTCATGAACCCAATACCTTAAGCTAATGTTTTAAGATTTAGACCGATCATCGACTCGGTTGAGATACTGAGTGATTCGCTCAACATGTTCAATAACATATATGTTTACGTATGAAAATAAGATAAGAAACATAATCCCATTTTTTAATCTTGTTTCGAGCTCATGAAAGACAAGAGGTCATTTATGATATTTGATGGGATGGGCGCCAAACAAAAAATAGGAATAAGTTTGTCTGAGTTCAGACAAATAACAACTGAAAGAAGCAAAAAAATTTCTTCTGAGTTTGCTGCCACATTGAATGGAGCCACAGAAAATCTAGCGGCTGAGCGAGTCGGCGGTGAACCGAATTGCCGCCAGCGAGGTGATCCAATGCCCTGTCTCGTCCGTGAAGGAGCTGGTGGAGAACAGCCACGGAAATGTAACAGAGGAAATGGAACTATCTATGGATTGAGGAAGCAAGAAGTAACTGGAAAACACCTTTTGTTGTATATAGATACCAAGTGACGAACTCAGTTTTGTGAAGAAAAACCAAAGATCAGAAAATTCATAGAACCTCAGTAACCAATCAACACCTAATAGTGTTGTAGATTTGTTGTAGTTGAATTATTTCATCAAACATATGGCGAGCATTTAGCGTGCTCAACTTAAAAAAAAAAAAAAAAAAAAAATTGATGCTATGTGTTTGACGGACATTTTAATATCTCCACATGGTGCTGAATTAACGAACATATTTCTGATGAAAAGAAACAGAAGTGTCATGCAATTCTTTCCCAAAGGTTGGCTAAAACTTGCTGGTGTTGGCCAATGTGTCTACCATTGGATAGCTAGCTGGTCAGGGATGAAAGATTTAAGAAGCTTCAATGAAGAGAAAAGCTACTAGTTCTACTTGTTGTTCTTGTAGCTAAATAGTTATCACTTTTAAAACAACGTAAGTTTTTCTTATATGCTTTCATCACAGTTGTTCATTGTCAAGGTTATTGAATACTTAAAATGGCTCAAGTATGAGAGGATTTTGGTTTCTTTCATGCATTAGATTCTTCTCTTTTAAGTGGCAAATAACCCTTTTAAGATTGTTTTTTATTGATTTTATATATTGTAAAGAGAAAGATAAATGGAAACCACTGATTACTACAGCTATGTCTTAGGTGACCTCAATTAGATTTGATGTGAATCTTCACATGAAAAAGTTATGGGAAGGAAATTGGAGTGGGCCTGGCTCATCATGTCTATAGTATCTCTGATTATTGTGACATCCACGTGTGAGTTTATGATTGGCCAATGACTTGAAGCGTAATATATACACTTCAAATTTCTGTAACATAATACAAAGAAATAAAGTAAAAATTAAAATGCTTATATATTTAGTGTATTTTTTATTGAGAAAGGATATTTTTACTACCAAAATTTTCTACACCAACTTACTATCTATCTAATCATCATTGGATAAAAGAGAGAATGCTAAAAAGTTTTTGAAAAAAGAGAAAATGTTGATCCAATGGTGATTAGATAGGTAGTAGAAAATTTTGGTATTAAGAATATCCCTCATCTTTTTATTTAGCTTACTTAAAAAAAAAGACAGATTTTTGAAAACAAAATAATCATTTTACACGTAAGATTCCCTCCACAGTTTTATAAATTATTGACTTCTTTCGACCTCATTAATCATGACTTGGATATAATTTTCAAGTTCCTTCCTTGGTAAGGGACATACAATCTTATTATAAACCCTCAATGAGGTTTGCAATCTTAAAGCACATTTTTAGTACTATTAGAGTACCTACTTAATTCCTTACTAAAAACAGAAGAAACAAAAAAGGATATGAGCGGAAATAATCATAATCATGGAGTAGTATATCTAAATTATTTTTTGTCATATTTAGTAAATGATGTATCTAATACTCTGTACTCTAATGGCACTATAAATATTTTTCCTAATCTAAACTTTTATTTAGTAGAAAAAAAAAAAGAACTCTAACCTGCAAAAGTTTTCACATATCACAGTTTTGTCATGTCTATTGATATGGCTAAACATTCTTTAAATTTTTTTAAGACTAAATATTTGATAAGCACCACTTTAACCCAAATCTTAAGGAGTTGGAAGAAATTTAATTAATTATTATTTTTTATATCACTCTAACATACCGCTCACAGAAGAATTATTTGGGCTTGAAGCATGGAAATAGCATAGATCCCTTTTTTGTCTACCTTACGCTACACAAGCCCATTTTTTTGGTTTATCTTGTGTTTTTTTCTTAATTCCACCTAAAAGTGGGGGCGGTGAGGTCGAACTCATGACCTCCTGATCACTCCAACTCTGATACCATGATAAGCACCACTTCAACCCAAAATCTTAAGGTATAATGACCCTAGCCTGTAAATGATGAATTTACAAAATTATTAAGGAATAATGTGAATTAATGAAGAATTAATTATATGAGAGTTCTAATTAAAAGAATCAAAGTCACCTTCTAAAAACAACTTAAAAAAATGACAGTTAAGGGGTAAAAATGCGGATAGGAAAAGTTACACAAAAGTTAAAAATAAAATAGTGAATATTACCACAAAATATTATAAGTCAATATCTTAAGTTTGAAAGAGAGTTAAGTGAGTGGGATAGACAAGTTTTATCCACTTGGGTATTTTGAATCTACTTAAGTGTTAAGAAATACGCCTTCTCTCTTTCATCTCTCTTCTCTCGCAGACAGCCCTTCCTCTTATGACAAGGAAGAGTCTTCTTCTCCTTTCCATTTTGTTACATTCCAATCCTCTAGAAACAAGAGAGATCAACCTTAATCTTCCTTTCCTTAACTCCTATTTATCACTTCAACTTGGTGGTTGAGTTGAGAAAAAGAAATACCCACTTGAAGAGGGTTCATTTTTGGATTGGTCATGGACTGAGGAAGAACAAGAGTATAGGAAGCTTGTAATACCTTTCTTCTTGGTTATGGAAGCTTGTAATACATTTCTTCTTGGTTGTGGAAGCTTCCAAGATAATTACCCTAAACCCTTTGTTGGTTTTCATAAAGATATCATGATCTAGGGTTATATAAATTTGGGGTTTTGATAAATGGAAAGGTAAATCATGTAATCATGAGTTTAAATGCATGTTGGGTAGTTGGGAGAAGTAGGTTATGGCATTAAATGAGGTTACACTTCGCAATAAATGCAGTTTTGCCGCCTATTGCGAAATATCTGGATATTGGGAGTGTAATATCTGGATATCGATATCAGATATTGTATGTGGATATGCATATCCGGATATGCTCCCGAGGAATATACGGATATTGTCCTGATTTGCGAAAAAAATTGAATTTTCTCCCAAACAGAATCATGATTAAGGTTGTAGGACCCTTAAGAGATGTTAATGAACACTTGAAAGGTGAGTTAAGTCACAACTTAGTTAATAATTGAGTATGATTTAAGGAAAAAGCCCTAAAGGCTTAAATGGGTAAAAGATACTGTTGAATTAAATGTGGTAGACTACTATATATATATATATATATATATATATATATATATATATATATATATATATATATATATGTGCTGATTATCTTCACTTCTTGGAACTAGGTTGTGATCTTGCGAGAGATCGTGGTTGTAACCCCTTGGATACAAAGAGTACAAGAGGACATTGCTTGATAGGTAAGTTTTCGATCCTTGGGATTATCCGCCATTTTTTTCACCAGACTTCGAGGGAGGATGGTTCTTTGATATAGTATGTTGAAAATGATTTGTTATATGGTGGATGTATATGTATGTATGTTGGTGTGCCACACAAAATGATGTTTCCTAGTGTGAGGCATAAGACAGTATTTCCTTATGCATATTATAGGACGGTGTTTCCTCATACGAGTATGTTGCAAGATGGTGTTTCCTTGCGTAATGCATACATGTATTCTCTGGCCAGTAGCGTTCTTTATTGCACACATTCATTTATATACATATTCTGATGCGTGCATTGGTTTTCATAATGTGAATATGCCTAAAGTGCAATATAGGGGTGGAGGAGCCCTCCAAGGAGGACCCCTGATTTGCTGAGATGATTATCTTACCCTGCATTATGATGATTACTATTTCAGGTACAATAGTTGATGGAGCTGAGACATCACATGGCAGAAGGCCAGAAGAGGGTTATTACTTGAAGTGATATATGACTGTCATTTTATTGTGTACATGACATGTTTATGAGTTTTACAATCTTTTGAAATGGATATGTCATGATATTCTTTTAGAGAGCATAGGGGATGTTTATGCTATGTTGATAGTTTGTAGATGTTATTAGTGAAGTATACATAGATTTATGTTACTTATTTAATTACATCTCTTTTGAGTAGTTGATGTAATCATGTAAGTAACATTATGGACATCATTTTGATACTTGATGGTTATGAGATAGCCTAGGCCAAGGATGGCTAGGCAACATGTTTTATAAAGACATAGTCATGTGGATTTAAATTCGAAAGTTGCAATACATAAGGAGAAAGGAAAAATATAATCCTTAAAATAAGTTAGTAGATTATTAAGTAAGCTTCCGCGTTTAACTGTTTAAACATGTTGTGCTTATTATCATATATATGTAAATACACCGGGTACACATGAGGTGTTACATAAGGCATTGTTTGAAACTTGATTTATTATTTTGTATCTTTTAATCTCTTTAACAAAAGTTGGGCAGCGGTTAGGGGGAGCCCAATTAGGGAAGATTACCATCCAACATCAAATTGGTCTAAGCGACAAACCCACAACAAGGGGATCCGACACTATATGTCAACCAAAAATCTTAAGGCATTATGTGAGATTTAATTAATTATTGTGTATCTTTTGTATCTCTTTGAGGAACTCCTTCACGCAAGAGCCCTTTGGGCATGAAGCGTGGATATGGTATATGCCATTTTTTGTTTTACCTTGTGATTTTCTTAATTCTGCATGAAAGTGTGGGACAGTGAAGATCAAACTCATGACCTCCTAGCCACTCCATCTCTGATACCATGATAAGCGCCACTTCAACACAAAACCTTAAGGCATTGAGTTTATGGATCTTTTCACTTATATGTTCTATGCTTAGCCCATTCCTTCTCGATGTGGGATATTTTATTGCTCACTTGAATTCTCAACAAAACCAGAACACTAATCACCATCTTCAAATAATCAATAACCCATCCCAATCAACTATTGGCTCTGATACCACTATTGGGCAGCAGCTAGAGGGAGCGTAATTATGGGAGATTACCATCTACACATCAAATAGCCTAAGCAACAAACTCACAACAAATGAGTCTGACATCATATCTCAAAATAAAACCTTAAGGCATTAGATGAGACCTAATTAATTAAAGTAAATACTATTTTGGGTCATCAATAAAAAACACATAACCCATTTTAATCCATTACAGAAAAAGTACCCATATTAGTCCTTTTTGAGAGATTAACATAGGTGTTCTTTGAATTTTAGAGGGACTACAATTTCAAAGAACTGGAATTTCATAGGGATCACAAATTGACTTTTTTAAGAGATTAAAATAGATTTCATATTTTTTGTTGAAGACTCAAAAGGGTATTTACTCAATTAATTATTTTATATCTTTTATATCTCTCTAACATGATTGCAGATAATGTAAAAGAGGACGAGCCTCAAGCGACTAGGGTTGGCAAAACGGGCAAACCCGGCCCAACTCGTATGTAAGTCGAAAAAAGAGCCAGGTTAGGGTTGGCTCGAAAAAAAGAGAGCCAGAAAACCCAACCCAACCTAAACCGAATCGGGTTAGGGTTGGCTCGTGGGCTGGTTAAAAAATATGACTTGTGGGTTGGCTTAAAAGATAGCTCGTGAGTTAGCTCGAAAATTGGCTCGCAAGTTGGCTCATTTTTAGCCTATTTAAATGAACTTGTAGTATTAATGCACCAGCTATGTGGCTCCCATTAACTTAAACAAAGGGTTACAAAATGAGTTTTTGACGGGTTATGAGCCAACCCGATGGATTGGCTCATTTTTGCCAACCCTATAAGTCGCGATAAAATTATTTTTTTATAACTGAAAAACCATGAGTTTAAATTCAAAAATAATTTTTTGAAAATTATACAAAGAAAAGATTTCATATAAAATATATATATATTTTTTTGGTACAGAGACTTCATATAAAATATGATTGCAGATAATGTCGAGACAAAAAGTTGTCAAATCTTTTTGGTACGTGAGGAAGGAATATTTTTGCTATAAATGGCACCATTGACAAACGTTCAGTTCAGTAAATTCTCAATCAAAAGCAGTCACATTGATTTCTTGAGATGACTCAAACATAAAAAATTAAAGAACTTGATTTCTTTCATTTTCAGTTAAATCTCATGTATGCATAACTGATTGTACCATAGCAGATTTTTTTATGTACGTGGCAAAGTACCATAGCAAAAAAATTATAAAGGTGTTAATGTTGCTTATGTTATAAGAAATAAATTTTATTTCTTATATATACATAAAAAATTATGGGGTCTATACAAAGAGAAGAGAGAGAAAAAAATATGAATCATATATAATTTTATGTATATTTAAGAGATAAATTTACCTTTTATAATATGAGAAAAAATAAATCCTATTATAAATACCAAATTCTGTAAATGGAGGGTGAATCTTGAAAAGAAAAGTGAGTCCAAACCGTAACACATAGAGAGTACACTCTTTTCGGAGTCAATGATCAGAGTCCAAAGCATAACTGTATACATTCTATAGCACCTTCGATCTTTTTAGAGTCCACCAAAAACTAAATAGTAATTCGATGGACCCCAATAATCCAACATTCGGGATCGAATGATTGATGCAATATGGTTCAAATCTCACCCCTGTTCATAACACTTAAAAAGTACGGTGTAAATGGTAGACTAATGGAGCGGCTAGAATTGGTTAGAGGGTTGAGAGTGGGTGGCCCGTTCCGTTCCGTCCCACCCGTTCCACTCCGTCATTAATCTGTCAAAAAATAAACAAGCCCGTCCTGCCTCTTTAGAAAGTAAGTTGAAAAACTCGGCTCGTCCCGTTGGACGGGTTGGCCCGCCAGCCCTTACACTGATCCGTCTATGTCCACTATTAACCCGTCAAAAAATGAGCTCTCTCAGTTTCGCTCCATTTTTAAGATGAGTTGAAAAACTCAGCATGCTCTATCCCGTTTAACTGGTGGGGCGGGTTGACCCGCTGAGTCGAGTCCATTTTGCCGGTTCTAGAATCGGTGGCGGTTTTCCTTAAATTTTAATTTATTTATTATTTTTATATCTAAAATAATAATAAATTATTAGTATTAATAATTAGTTCTTCCTTAAAATATATTTATAATAATTAATATTTCCTATTAATTTTAATAATATTTACAATTTTAAGATTTTATTTTCATCCCTGGCCTATCATAAAAAAATCCTGACCCACTGATTATGTAGGAAAGCAAATGCATTATTATTGGGATGGGTCTCGAATGAATAAATCATGGCAGCCTGTATAGTTAAGGGATCAATGCACTATGCTTATTGCTTAGCCAATTCCCAACACCCAATGGGCAAAGGCACGTGGGGAAAGAGTTGGAGCCTATACGGCACAACTCGCTTTGAATCTCTCCCCTTTCACGTATTTTCAAAAACTATTAATCATGATTCACGATTATCAATTTATGATGTTAATGTACACAATTTCTCAGCAATTAACCTGGCCAACCAATGCTAAGACTTCCTTTGAATAAAAACTGCAAGTTTAACACTGCATGCACATTCTTATCAAAAACAGATATTCAGGAAAAAATAAAACATGGGAAACTTTGCATTATGTTGGACTGATTTAATTCGCGGTACATTATAATCTAAAATTCACCCCCTAAAGGAAATTTTTAAGGTACCACCGTGATACCATTTACCCGGTGAGGAAGACCAATCGGGAGAGAAAAGATGTAAGTGAGATAAAAATAAATAAATAAATAAATAAATGCAACTAGCAAATTTTGAAAGGAAGTGGTAGGTACGACAGTGGTACCAAAAGTTTGCTCCCCCTAAGCCCTAACTCATTTTTAACTATCCTCAACATTTTAAAACCCTTCACCGCACTCAAAATCCTGTCTTTGAAACTTGAGAAGAGTCAATAATTAGGGGTAGTCATACTACCCATTTTTTCTACTACCATTCCACTATCACTTTAATCATCATTGAAAGTTGAATCAAGAGAAAAAATAGATAGTAAGAATATCCTAACTTCAATAATTATTAGTTCTAAGTCATTTTCTTTTTTCAGTTTTCAATTTTAAAGTCGTAATAGAAACAAATATCAGCAATCCATCAATCACATCTTAAATACAAAATCCACAAACAAACCACCTACTCCTGGAGTGTATTTTTGGAACAACAAGAGTATGTATTTTTTTTTATAAAAAAATAGAGATATAAAAATAAATAAACATAAAGATAAGAATAATATAAATATTTTTATTTTTATATTAGTAAAGGATATACATAGTGATGGTACATTTGTAGTAGTTAAAACTTCCGAAGCCAACAACTACCCCCAAATCTATTAATTAAAGCCCTTTTTTTTTTTTTTCAATCTTCAAATAGGCACAAATGATTCAGCAAGGTCAAACGGGCAAGTATATACATTATGCCTCTCAGAGTGTTGCGCACATTTAATAAATTGTCGCGTAAAATTAGAATCTTACGACTTACATATTTGAAAGGCGATATTAAAAAAAAAAATTCAAATCGATTAATTTATTTTTATATTCTATTTTAATAAAATATTTTCTATTTAATATTAAATTAGTCAAAATGCCCATTATAAAATCCATTTTACTTATTAAATTTAGTGTGCATATCAACTTTCCCAAAAAAATATTTTTTAATCTGAAAAATAAAAATTGGTAGAAATAGCATTTGATAAAATCAATTTATTTTCTTATTTCAAGAGAATGAACACAAATTTATAAAAATAAGAAACTCTTTTTGATAGAAATTTTATTCCCTTGTACAGTATTTATTAAAAGCATATATTATATAACTTATTATCAATATTAAATACAAATTAATAATGTTTATAAAAAAATACACACTAATAATTAAGTATATTTTTTATTAAATATATATTCTCTCATAGTTGAAATAGAAGTAAATTGTGTTATCAAAAAATATTTCTTTGGTGGAAAAATATTCAACAATAAAATAAAATGATTGTCATGCACAGCTAATTACATACTCCTTGAATAGTATTTTAATTTTTAATTTATATTGTTAATACTCAATTTCATTTCTAACTCTAATATTTAACTATCTCATGTAAGACTTTTTGAATATGGTGTATTTTTTATATAATATTTATGAACATAGTTAGATTTACAATTTTTTTATATATATACTATATATTTTTCGTATTACAAATATTTAAGTGTGTACTTCCAAAAATACATAATATAGTTTGTAAATAAAAAATTGATAAATATAACTTACCTCATATTTTATCTACAAAATAGTTTTGAATTTTTTTTCACTCATCTATTTTTTTTCTAATTTCTTTATCAATTTATTAATTAACTGATTAATTCATTTTGAGTCGAGCTAGACTAAAAAACAACAGAGTTTTCACTATTAAATTTTGTACTTACAATTTTAAATTCTTAACAGCTTGATCCAATTTAAGTAGTTGATTGGATGGTTAAACTCTAGTGTACTACCAATTTGACTTATTCAAAGTTATAAATATGATTAGACGTCGTCTTGAAAAATGACATGGTTGGTCAGAGTCTTTTTCTCGTTGGATAACTGACCAAAATGTCACTGTTCACCAATTTTTTTACCTAAATGTCACGCGAACAGTGTTATTTCCCAATTTACCACGTGGGCAAGTTCGCTTCTGACACAGGCGAACTCAGTTTGCTGACGTGTCATAGTTTTAGTAGATAACAAGTATCAAATTTAAAAATAAAATAGAATGAAGTTCACCTACCATGTAGGCAAACTTAATTAAAAAAATGATGGCACCAAGGTCGCCTGTGTCAGAAGCGAACTCTGACACCACCAGGAAGCTGACACATCAGCATACCAAGTTCGCTACTGCTCTAGGCGAACTTGCCCCCGTGGCAGATTGGGAAATAACACTGTTCGGGTGGCATTTATGTAAAAAAGTTGGTGAACAGTGGCACAATGGTCACTGTTCCTCTCTCGTCCCGGTAAAAAAAAATTTAATTTTGTTATCAAAAAAAAAATATATATATATATATATATATATATTTAATTTCGTAAAAGAAAAACAATTAGAAAAATAGGGGAATGTTATACTTATAACCTATTTTCCTTTATAACCCCTTACAACTAATATCTTAACTGTTGATTTCCGTCTATCAACGGTTAAGATTTTTGCCAATAAAATTTATTAAATAATTATTAATTTGCAATAAATCTTAACCGTTGATTGGTGAAAATCAACATTTAAGATATTGGTTGTAAGAGGTTATAAAGGAAAATAGGTTGTAAGTATAACCTCTTAAAAAAAATATAAATAGTTAAATAATAATATTTTGTTTATAAAAAAAAAATAATAATAATATTTTTTTTAGTCCAAACTTGTAGGTCATACTCGGATACCTAGTATATGATTGGTCAGAATCTTTCCTTCATTTATTTAAAATATTTTATAATTTCTAAGAGAAAAGAAAAATTTAGAAAAATATCAATAGTTAAATAATAATATTTTTTAAATCCAAACTTGTAACTCGTGCTTTTGTTGTAATTTTTAAGGGTATGTTATATTTACAAACGTTTTGTTTACAAACTCTTACAAACTACATTAAGTATAACCGGTCATACTTCAATTAAGAGTGTATGACCGGTCATACTTAGTTTAATTTGCAAAAAAAAATTTATAAAAATATCATACCCCAATTTTTTAATTGTTAGAAAGTGAAGTCAATTCATTTGAGTTGAGTTGTTAGTGATTCCTTATATTAATTTTGGGGATAATATTTTTCATTCGTAAATAAATTTTATTTTTTATATACATATAAAAATGTGTGTGATTCATATTTTTTTTTCTCTTCTTCTTACAAAGTCTTACATACTTTTATATGTGTGTAGAAAATAAAATTATTTCTTCCGACATGAGAAATATTAATTCCATTAATTTTTACTACAATGATGTTTGTATTTTAGTGTGATATGTGACATTTTAACTTACTTTTTTTTTGGTATGCCTTCTTCGAAAAGGTACTTATTTTCATGTACCAAAAAAAAGAAGGTACTTATTTAACTACCTTATTTGAGATGTTTTTACAGTTTTTTTGAATAAAAAAATAATTATTAGAAACAACGGCTACCAAATATAAACTAGCTATTGTAGTAATCAACTAACTATAACAAAGCGTATGTTTAATTATAAAAAGTTACGGGGAATGGAGAGGATTATACTTATCAATAAAAAAATTTATTACTTTTACAATCAATTTAATCACTGTTGGATCAGAATTAAATTTAATGATTCACAATCAACCATTATAATCGTGATAATCACTATTTATCCTCTCTCACATTTTTTCTAAGTCTAACAACTCTCTTCTCATCCTTTATCTCCCGCCATTGCTGATTGAACCTGAAGCTCCTAGGCGCTTTTCTCTATAGGCACCTAGATCTGTTGCCCAAATGCAATAGTCCACACAAAAATTCGCGCAAAAAATGCGTAAGCCAGTGTCTAAGCTAGTGTTAACCCTCCCCAAAAGTTATTTATTTAGAACATCTGTTATGTAATTTTGAGATAAAATATTTATTGGGATGGAGAAGTTATAGTTACAATTTCTTTTTTACAATCTCTTACAATTATTTTTTTTTATAATGGCATCAAAAGTGCATACAGTTGTAAGGGAAATAGGTGGTAACTATGAGGAGGGATATACTTATAACTTAAAAGTTTTATAATCTCTTACAACTAAATCTTAATCGTTGATTTCCATCAATCTAACAGTTATAATTTATTAGGTTATACTCATTAATTAATTATTAATTCCAATAAATTATAACCATTAGATTGACGAAAAACACTTAAACTTTGGTGGTAAGAGATTGTAAATTTTGTAGGTTCCGAGTATATCCTCCCTCGTTAACTATAACATCCCTCTTATTTGTTATTATAAATATTTTTTATGACTAAATGATGATAGCTCAATTGGTGCATCAAAACTGAGAAGGTGCTAAAAGGACCTCAATTCGATCCCCACCAATACCACCTTTGAGAGGGGCATAAGAAAAGAGAGGGAGCCTACTCACCTCAGAGAGGTAATTAGGGTTAGTATCCAATATATATATATATATATATATATATATATAGCCAGGATATTCTTACACCGGTGTAAGAGTTAGAAGTCTTACATTCAATCTTGACCATTGATCCACTTGTATCCAATGGCTTACATTCCTAAAAAATTTGAGCCCTTAGATATAAGTGGGATCAACGGACAAGATTGAGAGTGTAACTTACACCAGTGTAAAATAATGCTGACCCATATATATATATATATATATATATATATATATATATATATATATATATAAAAAATAATTATTCAAATAATTTTAAAAAAGAGGATTACCCCAAACTAAAATATAATCGTACTATAACTATTAGCACAAGGAACCCAAATAGGTGAGGCCAGAACAAGAACAAATCAACAAACGATAACCGAATAAACCGAAAATCAAAAAATCGAAAATCGAAAAAAAACCACAAATTTTAATTGGATTGGATTGGTTTTCGGATGAGTTGATGAGAACCGATCCAATCCAAACCGATCCAATATATTAATTTACCTCTACCTACTTGGGCTCTTCCCCATCATAACTCAAAAATCTCTAAACCCAAGACCCATTGACTCATCAACTAAACCCAAGAAAAAATCTAGTCAAATCTCATCAACAAAATTTAATCTGTGTAGAGCTTTATATCTCATTGCCCAAAAAAAACTATATTATCGTTTATTGATGTTTTTTTTTTAAATAAAAATAAAAATTACAAAGTTAATATATACAAAAGATGTTATTTGCACAATAATTACGAAACTAATTTTAGGATTTTCAAAAAACCGAAAACCGATCCAATCCAAAGCGAAAAAATTGGATTGGATCGGATCAGATTTGAAAAAAGATTCAAACTGAATAGATGATTACATGGTCAAACTGAAGAGATTGTATCAGATGATTTTTGCTTCCAAAGCCGATCCAATCCAAACCACGAACACCCCTACTCGAAACTATAACTTAACCAAAATCGTAACATATTTAGTCGATGAATAATTTCATTTCTATATCCCCTACTTAACACATTTATAATAAACATGGGACTCAGTTGCTTATTATTGCGACTTCGGCAAGTGCACCGGTTGTACAAAATAATATAGTGAAAATGAGTGGGGTTGTTGTTCCCATGAGAACTGATTTGCCAAGCAATAACTTATCTAATACGATTAAAGTTTGATCGATCTTGAAACGGGTCTCTTTAGAATAGTGATTTAATTAAAACTGAATTTTAAAAACTATATTTTAAATTTTCTAATTTAAGAACAAAGACAATATTCAAGAACGAAGAACGCTAAGAAAACAATTTAACTTCAATTAGTAATGAGCATAGCTAAGGATTCGACTTTCCCAACAGTTTCTTAACAAGTCTAAGCTTTCATGCAATCAACATTCAAGATCAATTATCGATGATTCTTTCTAAACTAACTAAATTCTCAATCCCTTGGTGATTTTAGTTATTTACTTTATCCAAAGCCATAACCCCTTGGAGCCTTTTTCTAGAGCAAACATTAAGATCAAGAATCATGAATCGTAGAATTTGTAAGCCTATCTTTAGAATATACAAACCTTAACAATTAACTAATCAGAAACAAGAATAAAATATTTCTATTGACATGCAAGATTCTAATGCCCATTCAAGATTGGCCAAATCATAAAAGAGACTAGGAACTAAAAATAGATTAATTGCATAATTGAAACATGAATATAAATTACAAAAAAGATTAAACAACGTTCAGGAACCCATTGGTTCCGTCTCTCCCTAGCTACATAACAGAAATTAGCCTAGAATATTCTTGGAAACAAAAGCAAAATATGAGAAGTAAAGAGAATTCATTATAAAAATTGATTAACGAAGATCAGCAATACAT